>JABXWE010067336.1:0-11768 GCA_014611495.1 Limonius californicus
AATTTTAAATTTAAAATTGAATATTTTGTTAATTTCTTTTCATATATCAAAATAATAATAATTATGATTATGCACACAGTTTTCAGAACAAATTCAGAAACTATAATTGTAAATGTAGATACTTATATTAATTAAATTAACAGATAAATAATCTAATTGTGACTTCTAAAACGTTTATATCTTAAACAAACAGTTCGCAAAGTTCTTTCCATTTACAATAACGAAAATTTAAAAAAAATTATTTCCAAAAACACATCGTCATTTAAATTACATTATATGGATTTTCCGTGGTATATTACTAATAAATCAAGAATCTTACCAACAATACCAATACAACATTATACATTCACTTACACTATGCAAATCACGAAACTATTCTGTTCCAAAATGAGCACATTTTTAAGATTTACAAAAAAGCATGGCGCTTCAACACCTTCTCTTATAAATTACCCACAAATTCACGTGTTTAACACCTGTTTTATGTAGACTAGCAGTCTTTATCATCAACTGGCATTGCTTCTTGTTCTTAGGTTGACTTTTAACAGACTAACTTTTACCTACCAAGGTAAGCAGGAGGAATGAACTTTCGAGCACGTCTGTTTTAAATTCTCAGCAGGAAGGTGTTGCCTTACAAATTATCAAAATTTTATTTCCTGCGGGTGGAGTACTCTGCATTGTTTACTGTTGAAGGCGACAACTTTATTGGACATTTCTAAATTTAATTGTTTTTTTTTTTCATTCGACGTAGCTAAGCCAAAAAGGTACTATTATACTTCTTCTAGAGAAATAACTTTAAAACTATAACAAAAAAAAGCAAACGTAAAACATTAATGAAGGCTAGCACTAACTTTAAATCATTTAATAATATAAACTTCAAGTCTAAGAACATAATTTTATAATAAGTTTACGCTTTTCTATTTCTCAAGACCATGAAGAGAAAGTAACCTTGTTTTCGTGTACGTGTGCGACATTTTCTCAGCCTCATAACGTTATTAGAAATGCATAAGAAAATAATTCAAATCATTCAATGAATGCCTAAAAGCATTACTTTGTGCTCTACAAACCTAAAGGTGCGTGACTGAATTCAGTACTACTTTCCTCCGCATTAATGTTGCGCTGAATTAATCAAATACAGATATAGGTAGCAAATTGCTTCAGTTATTGAATTCATAAATGGAGAATAATCTGGGAATTATCGGAAGTTGCGTCATCTGTTGGGGTAACGGTATACTAAGCTGTTCGTCATATTGATGTAAGAGGTCGCCACACGTAGAAAATTTGCAGTATCGAACGCATTATGTGCGGGACATTTAATTACTATTATTTACTAATATGTTAGTTTATGCTTATGAAATTTGTATCTGATACCTTGTGCAATATTGTTAAATTTTGGAAACTTATTTTTCCATATCGAATAAATTAAATTGATTAAAGCGAATTAAACAAAATAGGTACTACTGTCACTTGTGGAAACCTAGTACCACTGCACCACAGTATATTATATACTAGCTGACCCAGCTAAGTTATCCCTCTTGAAAATGGTTGATGCAACCCAACATACTCATATGATAGCAATCAAAATCACTTTTTCTTTATTTTAAGCAAATTACTGAATGTTGCCTGCTTAGGACAATACGAAATCGACCTATCAATTTACTTCAAATAGTAAGATGTTTTTAAATAACGAAAAATAATTTGATATTTATTTTTGGTAAATCACGCGGAAATACAGTTGCAGTCCGCAGTTTATATTTCAGGCCCTACCAACTAACTACACTAGTAGTGTTAGAGGCAGTGAATGAGAAACTCAAGATAGGTCAAAGCAGGAATGTGGGTATTGTTGTTGTTTCTAGGACGCGGTTTTCCAAACAGATCTTTGCACTCCGGCCATATTTGGCTATATGTAAGTCTAAGGCCTGTATGACACGGCGCAGAATTTTGTACAAAATTTTGTTCAAAGTATAGTTCAAAATTTTGTACAAAATTTTGAACATAATTGTGTATAAAATTTTATACAAAATTATGTCTGTGGGCATGCGCAAATGGGTGCAAATTACGTTGACATCTGCGAGAAAACTGTCAAAATAATCATTTTAATGTAAACAAGGTAGAAATCTATGAAGGTTTAATAATAATTGTGTACTTTTGTTTACATAACCTCAATTAATGTAATTTATTTTTTTGTGGCTTGTATTATTTTTGCGTTTTCGGGAAGGTTTTTTTTTGTTTATAAGTCATATTAAGTTTTTGTAGAATGGCTAGCGTTGAGAGATTTTGGGTGGTATATGTGGTAAAACATTTACGTCTTTGCCCTCTGTGTTCATTGATGAACACTAGAAAGTGTTCGTTTGCGCATCGACTTGACGCTGTTTTTGAACAAAATTCTGTCGACTTTAGAGCACGAGCTACAGAATTTTGTACAAAATTTTGAATATAATTTTGCTTTATGACACGGCTCAGAATTTTCTAAAAACACTTTGAACAAAATTTTATACAACATTCTGTGGCGTGTCATACAGGCCTAAGAGACCTAAGCACATAAATGGATATTATATATATAGTAGAACTTCAGTTAGAGGAAATCTAAGAGCAAATGTATTTAGCCCTTTCACGTTACTTTGGGGCACTAACTGCATACAAGCGACACTATTTAGAGTAAATTGGATTGGAAAAGGAGCTGTGCCTCCATGGTCACCAAGAAGTTGCAATATTTCTCTACTAGATTTTTAGTGGGGTACAAATATAGAAATAGCATAGGTACCAACTCCGCTAGTAAATGATCATGATTTGCAAAATAGAATGGAATGGAGGTGAGTACATCAACTACATCTGAGACGCTATATATCTTCTTCTTCTTCTACTTGTTTTTAGGTCTAGGACCTGTTTCTTCTGGTATCTTTTCTCTTACTGTTTGCCGTTATCTTGGGACGTTGATTGCCAACTATCCCTCCAGCGTTTTGGCGGCCTGCCTGGTGGTCTTCTAGTCTCCGGTCTCCCATTTCGTGCAATTTTGACTATCTATCTTCAGTCATTCTGTTTATGTGTTCATTCCACATTCTGCGCCTTTTCCTGGTCCATCTGACTATATCTTCTGTTTCGCACTTTGTTCTTATGTCTTCATTTCGCACCCTGTCGAGTAGGGTTTTTCCACATATTGTTCGTAGAGTTTTCATTTCGCTCGTTCGTAATGCTCTCTTTGTCTTTGTTGTGTCGGGTCGGGTCTCTGCTGTATATGTAAGAATCGGTCTAATACATGTTTTATAGATACGTGTTTTACTTTGTATTGTCATATCCCTATTCCTCCATATGACGTCGCGTAGGCATCCTGATATTTGGTTTGCCTTGTTTATTTGATTTTGTACTTCCGCTATTAAATTTCCCGAACTTGATATTGCTACTCCCAGGTAGTTAAACCACATCACTTGTTCTACGGGTTGGTTGTCTATTACTAACTTACATCTAGTGGGTTCTGTGGCCACCGTAAGGCATTTTGTTTTATTTATGGAGATTTTCATGTTGTATCTTTCTGCGGCTATTTTAAACCTGTGTAACTGTCTTTGTAGGTTATCTTCCGATTCCTCAATTAGGGCGACGTCATCTGCGTAGCACACCGTACTGATCTTTCTATTTCCGAAACGGTATCCATAGTTCTCGTCTTTTGTTAGATCTATTATTTTATTCATTATTATGCTGAACAGTAAGGGGCTCAGACTGTCGCCTTGTCTTATTCCGCATGATATAGGCACTTCTTCTGTTAAGCCTTTGTTTACTTTTATTTTTGTTGTATTGTTGGTGTTTAGCTTATGAATGATCTGTATTATCTTTTCATTTACTCCTTTTTCTTGCAGCATTCTTTCGACGTCTTGTAGTTTGACCCTGTCGAACGCTTGCGTCAGATCTACAAAGCAGATGTATGCCACTTTGTTATATTCTATTGCCTTTTCAGCAATTTGTCTAATTATAAACACAGCATCTGTTGTTTGTGTACAGTTTCATTGTGGAGTTAAGTAAGGTTATGCCTCGATAGTTTGATGGTTCCATCTTATTGCCCTTTTTAAAAATGGGCACGGTTATACTTTTATTCCAATCCTTAGGTATTTTCTTTGTATTACAGATTTTTGCAAATAGCTTATGTACTTCCGTAGTTAGTGTTTGACCACCGTATTTTAATAATTCGTTTCGAATTTCGTCTTCACCTGGAGTTTTCCGATTCTTTAGCTTCACTATGGCATTCCTCACGTCCTCTATAGATATTATTTGCTGTTCTTCTTGTTGGTTCTCCACTGTAGTTTCTACGTCTTCGGCAGTTGTTTCTTCATTTTTATACAGTTTCTTGAAGTAATTTACCCATGCGCTCTTCGTTATAGTGCTTGTTTGTACATATTCGTTTATAGGCTTTTTCCTCCCTCTCAATATCTTCCATATTCTCTTTTGGCCTCCGTATAGATCGTGTTCCATATCGCTTGTAAACCTTCTCCAATGCTCTTGTTTTATTTGTTATTCTATTGTTTACGGCATTTCATATTTCCTTATACTTATCGTATTCTTCCCTTGTTTTCTTACTGCGGTAGTTCAAATAGGCCTTGCGTTTTTCCAATGCTAGGGATTTTACTTCTAACGTGAACCATGGTTTGTATGCTTTTATAGGAGCATTTATATTTACTTTTCGGCTTCCGACGGCTTCCTTCGCTGCATTCTTTATGTTTTTTAATAGTTTTTGCAGCTTTCTTCTATGTCTTCTTCTGTGTTTATTGGATTCTTATTTATTTTTTCAGTTACTCTCGCTTGGTACAGGATTCGTGTGCTTTGATCTTCTATCGACTCTATGTTCAGTTTTTTCATATATTTGGGAGGTGCTTGTTTTATGAGTTTGATACTAAATCGTAGCTTTCCGAGCACTAGGTTGTGATCCGATCCTATATTAGCGGATGTTAAGCTCCTGACGTCAAGTATTTGGGTGGGGTGCATAGATTTGTTGGTAATGATATAATCTATTGTTGATCTTCTATCTCTTGAGTCTTGCCAAGTGTATTTATGTTGACTTTTGTGGGGGTAGAAGGTGTTATTAATTCTAAGTTCGTTTGTTGTGCAAAATTCTATGAGCATTCGTCCTCGTTCGTTAGTAACTTCTTCGTTAAATCTCTGTTTAACTCCGTCAATGATCTGATTACCAATTCTACCATTGAGATCTCCCATCAAAATCATTTTCTCAGTTGGGGTAATTTTGTCTATCTGTTGTTGTAGCTGTTCGTAAAAATCTAATGCTTCAGTTTCTGGTCGATTAGTATCTGGTGCATATACTGAGATTATATGTAGGATCGTTTCTCCGAGGTTTAGTGTTAGTGTAATTATCCTATCATTAACATAGTTTACTTCCTTACTGTTTTTCTCAAATTTTTCGTGCATCAATATTCCTACTCCTGAGGATGCGCGTTCTTCTTTTCTCTTGCCCCAATACAGCATAATGTATTTTCCAATTTTACCTGTCCCCTGTCCTTTTTTCTTTGTTTCTGCTAGTGCGCAAATATCTATTTGATGTTGTTCTATCTCTGTAATTGTCTCTTGGTCTTTTTTGTTCCAGGAATTGATGTTCCAACATGCTACTGGTAGAATATTTTTCTTCTTCCATCTGCGTTTAACCATATTTCTCGCATAGTTTGTCATCTTTGGGTCCGTCCTATCATCCGAGGCTTTGATACCGTGTCTGTGAGCGGTAACTTGTTTTACGGTGGGTTGGCTGCTAACCTTTCCCCACCAACCCTCCTCCTTTAGTCCGGGCTTGGGACCGGCGACGACACCCGACGAGCTCTCAATCCACCGGTCAAGTGTCGCAGGCGGAATTGACGCTGTATATCACAGTATATATTATTGGTCCTCACATCTTCCATGAAAATTTAACTAAACCATGTTACTTGGATCATCTGCAAATTATTTTACCCAGGTAGTACAACCAAATTTACGACAAAAAGTTTGGTACCAACATGATGGCTGGCCTATTCCTCATTGTTAAGAATTACTTACATAGTATATTTGAAGGAAAATAGATTGAAGGAGGAGCTATGCATACATATCTACCAAGAAGTTGCGATAACACTCCACTTCATTACTTTCGGAACCTACATTAAAGATAGTATTCCAACCTCCAGTAGTAAAAGACCATGATTAATAAAATAGGTTCATCGAGGCGTGTACATCAGTTATACCTGGCAAGCTTGCTCGAGTCTGTCCGAACGTTTTTAAAACGAATTAGAAAATGTGTGGAAGTAATGGGAAAAAATATTACCTATTTTCTGAATTAAATAAAACAAGCTACTTATTTTTGTGGTTTTTCACTTGTTTACTTTTTACTATGGTACATATGCACCAATGTGAACTTTTCTTGTTAAGTACTAATATAATTACCATTAGTAAAACTGTTAATTAGTACAGAAAGTGATCAAATCGATAGAAAGTATCTGTAATCCATTTCTATACTGTGAAATGTTCCATAATCTCGGGTGTTATAATACATGTACGTGGGGTTGCGCCAACCACTTTTAAGGGTCGACAACTTACACCATTGACAATAAGCCAAGATACAATTTGAATGGAAATCTATTCATTTCTGATTATTTATTTTTTAATAAGAAAATCATACAGTCCCTATGATCATAGATTTCGTGCTTTTCTACTACACCAATAGTAAATTTTAAGAAACAATCCTTGGAGAAATATGTATTACCACACAATCGTTAATCGCAAACAATACTTTGCGAAACATTTTTAATTACTACAGCAAAGGTTCAACTCAATAGAAGGTAACTATGATCCACTTATATGCAATAAAAAGAAAATAAAACAATCTCAGTTGCAGTGATATACAGTGGCGTGAAGAAGTTCTGCGTCACTCAAGAAAATAATTATGTCTTGAAGTTTAGCTACATTTTTGGCATAGTTTCCAAAAATTACTTTTAAATATTTGATTTTAATGACTATGTAAATAACTTATCTCTTAATTAGCTACTTAGAACTCCATAGAAAACAATTAAGCTAAGTTCTTTTCTAAAATCGATAAATCAGTTATTCGCGCATTTTCTAATGGAATCGTTAAATTGCATTTAACATGAAACTTAAATATATATAACTGCATGTACTATGGTATTCAGTTGCATTTTGCATGTCCTTAATAGTGGCAAAATGCTAACCGAAAAGAAACCCTCCAGATTATTGGATGAAAAAAAATATGAAATAATTTTTCATTATAAACAAGGCGCTTCCAGTCGCGAAATAGCTATGAAAGTGCAGTGCAATCAATCCACAGTTATTAGAGTGATAAAAAAATACTCTGAGACGGGAAAAATTTAACACGCAATGGCCGTCCAACGAAAACATCGGTGAGAGGCGACGGTGTATTGCGGTGGACGAGCCTGATAGACGGAAGACTTAATTCGACAGACTTAACCAAACTATGGTGCTGCTGCTACTGGTGTAAGTGTACGCACTTCTACTGTAAGACGGAGACTTCTTAAATTTGGTCTTAGGGGTTGCAAAACCTAGAAGAAACCCCTCCTATCAGAAAAACAAAAGCTCCACCGTTTGAGATGGGCAAAGGATCATCGCCATTGGGCCCCAGAACAATGGCAGAAAGTATTATTTAGTGATGAATCTACCTTTAGCATTAACAATTATGTTGGAAAAACATATGTTAGAAGATTTCCTGGAGAAGAATTTTCGCGACAATGTATTCTACCAACAATTAAACATCCAATCTCTGTCATGGTATGGGGTTGCATGTTTGTTGAAGGTGTTGATAGACTGCGTGTTGTATCTGGCATGATGAATGCAACCAAACACATTGATGTCCTACAGGAGAAGATGCTGCCTAGTCGAAAATACTTATTTCCTGACAAAATCTTTATCTCTCAAGGTGACCATGTTTCTTGCCACAGAGCAAAGGTTGTTCAATCTTGGATTTCGACCAATATAGTGAAAAGAATTAACTGGCCAGCACAACCCCTAAACCTAAATCCTATAGAAAACTTATGACAGAGGATTTCCCAACATTATTTCAAAAAACAAACCCACAAAAAAGTGGAATTAATCGAATCCCGAATTGATGTCTGGTATCGCTGCATTACGACTGAAGAACTACGAAAACTGGTGAATTATATGCCAAAAAGGTGTGAGTTAGTTCTTAATAACAAAGGATGGCCTATTAAGTACCAAAATAGATTAAAATTAATGATAGTGTATTGTAACAAACGTTTAGATATAGACTACATAATTATATATACTGTCCAATTTTTCTGTATTTGAACAAATTTTATACATCAAATTGTTTCCATTATTTTATGGATCTACATTTGGGCTATTATTACTAGTATTGTGTTTGAGTTGCTGTATTATATTAGCAATGATGAAATGAACAATATTTGAAAAAAAATGGGTTTAAACTGCCATTTATCGTGTTTGTGCAACTGATGCAAAACTTTTAAAAGGAGTATAACTTACCTGGCCCATCCTGTATATTCTATAGTCGGAAAATATAACTACAGTCGAACTCCCAAATAGTGATGTTGGAACGTACCAAACAAAAAACTGTATATAACCTTTATTATATAGAATTTACGAATACGAATACGAAATTAATCTCATATATTTGATAGTCGGCAACGTTTCTAGTGATATTTTAATTAAAAGACTAAATAGCACACAACCTAATTTGGTTTCGACCCCAATCAAATTCCTCGTTCTGTTTTAATACCTTTTCGCGTTTTTTTACGATTACCGACACATTGTTGGCAGCAATACCAAATTTTGCGGCGACATCTTTTTGTTTGACACACTTATTGACAAACGCTTTTGGTTTTCCATTTTTAAAGAACCTTTTAGTTCAACGCCAAGAGAGCAACTAACAAATGCATGTACAATGGTAGATGAACTTCACATTAAGAGATGTGAAAACCAAAGAATATCCTATAGCATCATACGAATCTTATCCATTAGCTCGACAAAAATACAACTTCTATGAAATTTGTAAACATTTTAAAGTCCACTTACAAACTTAAATTCATGCTTGACTAAGAAGATAAAACATTCTTGGAAAATCACAAATAAAGTATAGTATTTCATAATCAGCTCAAAATTTTACCTATATACCTGAGTAATATTCTAAAAGGTTGAAAGAAAAATATCACAATACGGAGGCTTTACATCATAATACAGAGGTATTTTTTCATGTAATTGAGGCTGAAGATTATCATCTTTGCAAGAAAATCATTATATACAAAAAAATTACTAAATGAGGGTAGTAGATAGAGTTGGACAGTTTGACGACCACCCCCCACTCCTGACCTTGATTTCAAGGTCAAGGCCATTGTTTCCCCTCACTCGACCTTCGATTGAAGGTCATCAGATTCCCCTCACTGGATCTTGAGTCCAAGGTCGCCACCTCTCAGAAAACCTTGAGTAACTGATCAAGGCCGGCCAGCACCCCCCTAAACCTTGAATGTGTAAGATCAATTCAATCAGAACGAATCAAAATCTTATAAATTTTTATTGTACAAAAAATTACATGATAATTGCAAATACATAAAATACAAGTTTTACATAATAATTCGAAACATGCACTATACAAGTCTTAGCAAATGCGGATTTTCCTGCAGGTATTTACGCCTTGAACTTTGGTTGTTATAAAATCTGGAATTGGAACTAATTCTCCGTCTCCTTTACCGAGAAATTCGGTTGTTTTAAAATCTGCAGTAACCTCGAGGTATAAGCGTTGCAAGCGGTGACATGTCTTTTCCATCAAATGGAAAACATTGCTGAAGGTTTTTTCATACCACGCATTCACATCGGTATCGGCATTTAATTCCGTCTCAGGAATAACAAGTTCTAAATCATTTGGAATAAATGTTGCACTACCAGTAGTTTTTAAATGCAAAGACATAGTGTTGTTTTTCATCTCCATGAGATGATTAATAACTATCAGCTCAAGTTTGTCTACGGCGTGCTTGGCTTGAACAGCTATGTCATCGAATATGTACTCAAGAACTAACGTTTCACGCAGCATGTTGGTGGTGCTGGTGCAAACTTGCAAATGGTGAAATAAACTGTGTGGAATAGTTATATATACTCTACCACCCTTCAGAATAAACAAAATGAAAACATAGTAAAGCATTATTGATACATTTATTAAAGTATGTTATCAGCATTAAACAGGTTTATGTGTGAGTTGATACAATATCTTAAGTAGTAATTCGCGATTGCTAATGTCTGCAACGTTGTTACCAGCAACATCTGCACCGATGTCTTCGAGACTGCTGCTGTCGGTCCATTGGAGTCTTTTTTTTGGCCTGCTCGATTAACTCCTCTACAGCTTTTAATCCCTGCATAAGTAGAGCAAATCCGCAATGTCGGGACCATCTGAGATGTTCAGCAAGCGGTTCATCTGACGGCTCCCAGTCAAAAATGCGAACTCCACAGTAGAAACATTCCACCTCATCCGCATGAATGCCAAGCTGTTTGGTTCTAAAGAAACCTGCACGTGCTTTGCAGCTAAAGAAACCGACACGCGCTAGTTCGTCAGGAGATTGAGTTCCCGGCCAATTCGCGAATGTTAGCAAGCGCTCCGTAAAGCATCTGAACTCAGGAACTTGACCGCACATATTAACAGTTTGAGAAAGACAAACCAACTAACACTGAAGTCGGGCAGGCTGAACTTATAAGCAGAATGATGGGGGAAAAAATTCAAGGTTGAATGGTGGGAGAAATATTGAAGGTTAAATGGTGGGAGGTGTGATTAAGGAATGAGGAATTACTCATCATCGTCCCAACGGAATGTGAGATTTTGGAGTGAGCTTTCATAGTGTCGGCTCATGAAACGTCTAATGGGATCCATAATCAACCGGTGGAAGTGCTCTTCTAAGGATGAGGTTTCATGGGATGCGACTGGATAATTTCGGGTTGTCAGGATCTGCGTCTCAGCGATGCGCTCACCACCCATGAAGCGGGTAGTGGCAATGGTTGCGATCGCATGAAGAAGTTTGGTGTTAGCAGGTCGACTCTTCGCGTAAACCGAGAAACAATTGAAGTTGTAAACACCCTCGTCGTCGAGGAAGTCTTCGTCGCAGTATTCGTATATAGTATTCATGATGCCCTGTACACACTGAACTGAAGTTTGTCGCAGTAACGGTTGGATATATGTAGCACTTCCTCAAGGCTACCTCAACCCACTACCGGACAAAGTGTTGAAGGTCGACACCCCCACCAGCAGCAACCTTGAATATAAGGTAGTGGGTAGTGGTAGACATGACCTTAAAAGGCTTAAGGTGGGTGGTATAACCTCGACTTGAAGGTTGTTGGTGGTGGGGGAAATGGTCTTCAAGTAATTGCTAGTGATGGAGGGGTAGCCTTGAGGAAGTGCTATATAACGACTTTGGAGCTAGGGTATCCACAGTATTAACCAGTCGACACAGTGCAAAGTACGCGCGAGTGTGAAAGCCGTTATTATGGATAATTTAAAGCAGACAATTGAAAACGTGAAAAATCAACTTAAGTATAAAGCAGCCGAAATTGGTCCCGCGAACAGTAAACGTAGTCAATCCACTTCTCCACTTCTAATAAATGAAAGATGTTATCCGCTGAACAAATCAAACAGTAAATTCGTTTCGGTGGGATTGCGTTGTTACGGGTTCTTTTCACCGGCAGTGTTAATTTACGGGAACAAGAATGACTGGATCGTCTTCGACGCGGTTGAATGGAAGTCGTTAATGGACTGTCGGAACGTT
>JABXWE010067342.1:0-10954 GCA_014611495.1 Limonius californicus
ACATATGTAAGTTCGTGTGCTGTCAGATATAAATGCTATGGTGGTCGTCGTAGTACTTAGTACTTCTAATTTTCGTTTTAGACGATGGAGGAAATTAATAAAACTCTAGAAAATAGTTCTGATACTGTTCGGGAAGGGTGCTGAAAGATTTTATAAAATCAGAAAGAAATTACAAGTGGCACTGATTCGGAGAGAATAATTCGTCATATGAGATCAGGCTTGAGATTTTGCAGAATATCTATTTTCATCCAAATTGAGATCTATAGGAAGACAACAGCCTGTAACAATAAGGCCCACCAATAATTCTTAGTGCTGTTTAAATTGTTGAGATATCACAATGAAAAAGTCCACGTAGAACAAAATTTCATTGCGGTTTTGGCTAATTTTAAATTGCAAAAGCAACGTTTTTGAATAGGAACTACTGTTCAAATTATAAATAATAATTAGTTTGAAATCATAGGAATATGTAACTAATCATCGAGAAATGTTTTTGTGGAACTTTGGCAGCATAGGTTACAATAGAATCGGTTTAACAGGTTGACTGCCACGGGTATTTCAACAAAATTTTCAAAAATTATTATTTTTTTTTGTTTGTTTTTTGGATTTGGTTTGGATTTCTTTGTTGATCACTATGGTAATGTTTGTTATAAAACATGTATTTTTGCCAAAAAGTATAAATAAATGCAGCAGACACCGGTGTCTGCCAATTTTAATTTGAGTCATTAGTTTCCCGCAAACCTAGTAACAGACACATATGCAGACACACGTTGAAACGTTATAAAGCAGGACTCTGCAGGTTGGTGCATGCAGCTAGACATACTCTGTGTTTGTTTATATTGCTTCTCAGTACATTGCACCATTTTGAACTGTTTAGATGTGCGGGTAGTTTTTACAATGCAAAATTTTAGTGACAGAACAAGAAACATAGTAAAAAAGGCAATAGCTTTGGACTGGAACCCCTTATGATTTTTATTGTGCTCTTATTGATAACAATATCATTGATCATATCCTAGAGCAGACAAATTTGTATGTCACTCAACATTTGACCAATGCTGACGATATAACAAGCACTTCTCGTTGGCATAAGTGGGAACCTACCACGAGATGTGAAGTAAGACCTTTCTTGGGTCTTATTGGGTACATGGGATTAGTAAAAATGCCTTCTATAGAAAATTACTGGTCATCAAATATCCTTTGTCGAAATGATATTGTAAAAAGCACAATGAGCAGAAATCGACTATATCGACTAAAAACTAGAACTAATTTTTAGTTTTGTTCATGTATCTGTATCATTCTAGTTCAAATAAATGTAGGTTTTCTTAGTTTCATAATAAAAGCATATGCTGTTAGTTTTATTGTGTAAGTAAAAAAATATTTAATGAATCAAAAACTGCAGAAAACACAAGTTTCTTATCTCCCCATACACTTCCAACACTGACTAAAAATTTGAAAAGTTCTTTAGTACGATATGTCCCCCATTGCCATAGCAGACACACAAATACGTTAAATCGCATAGATTTGCAGACACAAACAAGATCTGAAACTTACAAGTGCAGCCTACATAGCAGACACCCGTGTCTGCCCGTGGCGCTCTGGGACATAATCATAGGCAGACACCGGTGTCTGCCGTGGCAGTCAACCTGTTAAAATAGTGAATAATTTTAAATTTAAGGGTGGAGAACAACAAAGGCACAATCGGGATGTTAATTAAGTTCTATTGAAATTCTTTAAAATAAGCTATATAGAGTGTAAGTTTGCTGTACAATTTTGCCACATTAAGGTTTGTCAGACTACTTACGAGGTCATAACACAATTTTTTTATAAAATATTATTCCTTGTTATTGCTAATGAGTAAATCAAACCATACCAAAAAATCTTACTGATTAAATTGAATTTCCCTAATTCTTCAAGTTACAGACAGTTTCAATTTTTCTTACAATGTTAAATTCAAAAATCTTTCTAAAGTAATTACGTAAATTGGTATTGATTGCAAGAGTTTTCATTTATTATTGCTTAACATATTCTGTAGCGTCTTATTTCATTGAATTTTGAACTAACCTAATACCGTCTTTAGCCAACTCAAGTTGAACAAATAAACAAATTGGCCGATTACTGATTAATCGGTCTTGCCTTATCGGCCCATAGCCTAGGAACAACACTGTTAAGAGTTGTTGATAACAGCTAACACAGCATGCTAACGCCCTAAAGATTTAAAATTTAGTAACATACTTCACGTGTAAGTTCAAATTCTAAAATTGCCAAAGATTGGTATATTTTGTAAATACATACATACATATTTTTCACTATATTTAAATGGTTTTGTGCTGTTACGAAAATATGGGTACGTTATAAATGATGAATTAATATATTTTTCTTAATACATACAAATTAATTCGCAGAACCAGATTTCAAAATTGAGCTTTCAAGTAAGAACAGATCCGAATTGTTTCACTTTGTTTGTAACATATCAGATACATTTTTAAATGGTCTCAACAGACAAACCGAGAAAAATCCAGATTTTTCCACCTATACAGGGTGACCGTTTTTCGAGTTTAACCATGGGGATCTCGGTTATTTGAAGAGATACGAAGAAGGCTAAATTAGGGCAAAGTTGCGCAATTAGAAGTCTGTTAAAATGACGTTTTCAAATTTCGAAAATTCCGACTGGTTTCGAAAGTATTCGCAAAAAATCGAAATTTTGAAAAAACGTTTTTATTTTTTCTAGGCTTAATTTAAAGAGATAATTAGAAATAATTGACACTTCTTCATAGCCATTTTTTGCTCTCTTCAACGTGGTATTTTCAAATTTAAAATCCGACGTTTCGTTTTCATGCAACCATCGTCAACTTCATTTTTTTAAATACGATCCTGGATTTTTTATATCGGATTCTGAATCTCCTTGCAATTCTGCATTCGGTGATATGTGACACGTAGTAATTCTATTAACTTTTAGGTTAGATTTTGCTGATTTTGTGATGTGATTGTTCGAATTTGTTGATTCGGCCCTGTTTTCAATTTCACATAAGCTGAGAACTTAATAATTAAAACCTTTCAAATAACTAATAAACATTCTACCACACAACATAATTTTAACGTAAAGTATAATTGAATTATCAAGTAAATTACAAACTACAAAATTATAAAAGATGTTCAAATACTTCACCATCTACTTCTTAACAAAGGCGTGCTCGTTTTCGTAAATTGTAAACCGCTCGTAAGACGTGTCTTCTTCTTATTTTAGTCCGTATGGTATTTATTATTTTCCTACGTAGTTCATTAATATCAAGGGGTACGGTTTTGTAAACATAATTTTTTACGTCACCCCAGAAAAAATAATCGAGTGGTGAAAGGTCGGGAGACCTGGCTAGCCATCGTACGTCACCATTGTTGGCAATCACTTTACCCGGGAACATTTCCGAAAGGCAATCTGAAATTCTCCTGGCATTATGCGGCGGAGAACCATCCTGTTGATACCAAAGGCGATTCAGCCGATTGAGACAAATATTATCCTCGATGAAATCGGCCAAGACAGTACGTAAAAATTGTAAATACAAATCTGAAGTTAAGTTTTCTTCATAAATGAAGGGTCCAATAATTTGGTTGCCTAGTAAACCAACCCATACGTTCAATCCATATCGGATTTGTGGATGCCGTGCTTCATGCCCGCGTGGGTTTTCCAAGGACCAAATATGCTCGTTGCGGTGGTTAAACAAACCGGAATTTGTAAATTTGCACTCATCGGAAAATATTACATCTTTGAGAAAATTGGGATTCAACTGAATCTGATTGGTAATAAATCTGCAAAATTCCACACGTCGAAGACTATCTCCTGGGTAGAGAGTATGAGTAATTCGAATTTTGTACGGATGATATTTGTGTTTTTTAAGTACCCGCCATACAACTTGCTGGGAAATATTGAGTTGTAAAGCAATTTCCCGCGTGGATGAAGTTGGAGCCGCTTGAATCTAAATATTAAAATGTTATAAATTGTATTAAACCTACATCTTTGTTAATATTCTTCAAACTTTTCTTACCGCTCCTAAAATACGCAGTTCATTATCATTTATCCTTAATCCATATCTTCCTCTGGGATTTTTGAAGGAACCGTGTTCACCCAAATTTCTGTGCAACAGCAAAAAATAAGGCAATGATGGTTGAGTTCTTTCTGGATAGCGCTGTAGGTAAATCTCGGCACTCCGTTTAACATTCCGGTTTGAGGCGTAATAGATTTGAATCATATCTCG
Organism: Limonius californicus; assembly: GCA_014611495.1. Classification (NCBI taxonomy): domain Eukaryota; kingdom Metazoa; phylum Arthropoda; class Insecta; order Coleoptera; family Elateridae; genus Limonius; species Limonius californicus. The sequence goes on from JABXWE010067342.1 coordinate 4,245, forward strand.
CTTCTCTTCATTTGAAAATTGCATTATTATTATCTACTCAAACTAATCGAAGAAAATGCAATTTAATGACACAAATTACAGTGACAGTTGCCATTAGTAATGAAGTTTGCGATTGTTTCCAAAACACCCTTTAATTTGTTTTATTTTTTATTAAGGCTAAAAAAGTCTCTTTTAGTCTTATCCCACGTTTCGTATTTGTATTTTCGTTAGTTAAAGATAGAATTCAATACATTTTTACATATCACCGAATGCAGAATTGCAAGGAGATTCAGAATCCGATATAAAAAATCCAGGGCCGTATTTAAAAAAATGAAGTTGACGATGGTTGCATGAAAACGAAACGTCGGATTTTAAATTTGAAAATACCACGTTGAAGAGAGCAGAAAATGGCTATAAAGAAGTGTCAGTTATTTCTAATTATCTCTTTAAATTAAGCCTAGCAAAAATAGAAACGTTTTTTCAAAATTTCGATTTTTTGCGAATATTTTCGAAACCAGTCGGAATTTTCGAAGTTTGACAACGTCATTTTAACAGACTTCTAATTGCGCAACTTTGCCCTAATTTAGCCTTCTTCGTATCTCTTCAAATAACCGAGATCCCCATGGTTAAACTCGAAAAACGGTCACCCTGTATTTACTTGAAATGTTGTTATATCGCTTTGTAAGGACTACTTTAACTTACGCAATGAACTGTATAATACATTAATTTTGTTATTTTTAATCATGCAATAATATAGTGAATTGATAGAGCCCTCCTAGCTCAAGTAAACCAAATTATTTCAAATGCACACAGAAAATAAAAGCCCCTTATTCTTTTGCTGTCACATGTGTAGAAGCGTTGCTTGTCAAATCTCGTATCACAGCGTTTGAAAAGACGAAAAACAGGAGCACCTTAGAAGAAATCTGCGAGTAACCACGTGGTGACAAGCAAACAAGAGAAAGATATCACAAAAGAACAGTAAATGTATCACGTCGGTTAGAATAACTTCTGACAATTCGAAGTCTTTTGTAGCTGGCAACAATTACAATTTATTGCAGTGCGAAATACTGGAAAATATGTGATATATAAAGTGGGCTAAAAATGTATTCACTTCGTCAACGATATTTACTGCAAATACTCTTGATTGATATTTATAGAAGCGGTCTTTTACTACTGCTTACTATTTTTGTGGATCTACAGACAATTGGATATACATTAAACAACTACTATTGATTATCAATAAATACTGAGCGATACACATTCTTAAGCCATTCTCGTGCAAAAAATGAGACTACTACGTTTCAAGATATACGTACACTGTTTAACGTTTAAAGTAGTACACTGAAATTTACTAAGCTAAAATTGAAATAATATAGTAATATGCACATATACACAGTATCCTGATAACAAAGCGATACCCCTTAAGAATGATTTTCTTAAGTAAAATAAACCAATTAAATTCAATAAAAAATTCGCTTTTGTGAAGACAGAAACTGCTTCAAATATTAAGCAGTGTAGACTTAATGCTTCAAATTTTAGAATTGTGTCATAATCGTACATTGGGAAATTCGATTGTTTTGGTCAAAAGGAACCAAAGCTCAAATATTTCTCCTAACTTTCCAAGAAAAGCAATGATGGAAATTTTTTCTAACCTAGGTAGTTTGGTAAAAAAAATCGGAATTCGGAAACTCTACAACCATGCAGTTTACAAATTTCAAATTAGATTTTTCGTAAGCAAAGTATCAAAAAAACGTACTAAATTTTACCTTCTTGTTCCGGATTTGTTTAGAATAGCTTGTTCATCGGAAGAAATGTAAATAGATGATTTATCACAAGTATATGGTATTGAAAATTGTTCATAAATGCTTCACTAATATTGGCACAAGCTTAAAATCAATGGCATAATCTAGCCACCGAATAAATAAGATTTTACATGCAGTAATAACGAGTTTGTTTACCGCCGTAAATAACATTCTGGTGATTATTCGTGGTTTCATGCTTTTAGAATGGTGTGAATTTCTGTTATAAGAAGAATGGTGTTGCCTCGTATAACATTTCCTTAATGCTAATACGAACGTGAATGATGTTTTTCGGGAGCTTTGGATGGTTTGTATAACAGTCAGTGGAAACTGGAAGTGATGTTAACAGTGTTATTAGAAGGGAGTTGTCTGAAACTTGGCCAGCAAGATCGGCAGATCGCAATCCTGCAGATTTTTGGTTATAGGATGTTCTAAAAGCGTTTTTAAGCAAACTGTTACAAACAAAATAATATTTTTTTAATTCCACTTGGTTTAGGTTTAGTGATTTTTACTATTACTTGAAATTAAAGAATACTTTAAAATACCTCACACTTTTGAAATATTTATTATTTATACAAAATTTTTACTTACTTCCAGCCACTTAGCAAATTTTAGTAGGTTAGGTCGATTAGAGTATTATAAACGAATAATTGCGAGACAGAGCTGCTGAAGACGGTTTTGGTGGTGTTTTTCAAAACTCATTCAATCATTCGTTTAGTGACAATCTTATTAACTCCGCCTAAGTACTATCAAGTTGTTTTACCGTTTTAAGTGCAGATACAAGAATTATTTCACACTTGAACAATCAGCTTACTGCTCACTAGTTTCTCTTAAGAATTTAATCACTTCGAAGAATAGCGGAGTAAATCGAAAGCGGAAATTATTGCTTGCGTATTCTCTTGAGTGTGCGACAATAACGGAAACATCAGCAGATGGTAATTTACTTGAAATGTAACCGTAAATCTGTGTACACCTACCTACCTATGGTCAACCGTACATCCACCTAACCGTTTAGAGCGTGTGCAGTATATAATAGATGGAACATGATATATAAGGCGTAATAATAACGTAAAGTATGTGTAATTGCTACCTAATAAAGCAGACCTCCGTGCACAAAACGTGCTTGGAAGGGCGGCATCAACAATATCCCATGTATGCAAATGCACCTGTAAACAAATACTATGTAATTACTAGCACGCAGATATTTCGAAGCCTAGAGAATAAATTGAAACTTGGAACCTCAGACTCTTGAGGGTCCTCCTTTCCTTTGCTACTAAAAACTCCGAAACGTTGGCAAGCGCGCCAAAGACAAACCGCCGATAGTAAAACAATTTTAATTTATTTACGTTACATTAAGTATAATTAACCATAATCATAATAATTTATCCGAAAGAGAAACCTGTTTTAAGTGATTCCAGTCTCACAAAAACAAATAAATCTACGCTTTGGAGTTGCGCATATTTTAACAAGAGAGACAAAGCAGTCAGCGCGTAAATTGCCACGTGTTATGCAAATGCCTTCCAACTTGAGCAGAGAAATATCGGTAGAGAGAACGTGTTGTGTATGATATTACGGATTCACTGCGATCTAGTCTAACAAATATGGCCATTGTATGCATAATGCGATTGTAATACGAAATGGTGAAGAGAAACAGCCAAACCGTTCGCTTTGCTACTAAACAGAGGCGGACTCCACACGAATCACCAATAAAAATGCTACCTTGTTGTTTGACAAATAACTTCTGCTGGAAAAAGCTTTCGGTTCTCAATTTCCATTGCCAGAGCCTCGTTTTAATTCAATTCAGTGTGTCAAAGTTCTTGCTGGATGGTTTTATAATTGCTGTTGTGTCATCTGAACTCAGTTCCTTTTCCAAAAATGGATTCCACGAGCCTCCAATCACTTTATCTTAAATGAGTAGATATTTGGGCAGTTCTTGTTAAATGTTATGTTTCGAACAGTAACAGGTAACGAATTAACATTTAACCAGATTTAATGAAAAGCGGCGTTATAATTACAGAAATATTTCTAAACTTTACAATATATTTACGCTTAATAAAACGAAATTGCGATGAAAACGTGTAATTCCATTTGAAATTCCTCTTTAAACAATTAAACATAAAGATTCAACTTAAAAAGATGCCCAAATAAAATTAATCACACTAAAAATGCCTTAATTTTCATGTAGGAGATTGCTGATTTAGATATGGAAATGAAATATATAAGGTGTCGACATTTTTATGGCCAATAAATTAATAATTATCTTGGTTCGATGTATCAATACTGCATAACGTATCGAGAAAAACCGCCAGTAAAACTAATATCGGTAGGATTGAATTTTTTACATTGTGTATTGCTACAAAAAAGCGATACGCGTTTATACAAAAATATATATATATTGCACTATTCTAGGAAAAACCTACATTTTCATAAGGTAACTTTACCCAAAAATGTTTTTCTAGGTTGGTAAGTTATATTCATTTAAATAATAGATATTAAATATATTCAACGACCATACCATTAGGTGTAATTGAAATTTTAGGATTATCAATGTAAACGTATGGAAAGATGTGAAAATGATTGCATCAATATTTGATACTATACGGTACAACTATACCAATCGATATGACGATACCAATAGATATAACGATAGCCACCGACATGAAAATACCAATCAGTATGAAGATACCAATCGATATGGTAATACCTATCGACGTAACAATAGCAATCTATATGGCGATCCCAATCAATGTGGCGATACCAATCGATATAACGATACTAATCAGTATGACAATACTAATCGATATGCCGATAGCAATAGATATAACGATAGCAATCGATATGCAAATATCAATCAATATGAAGATACTAAGCAACATAACGATAGTAATCCATATGGCGATACCAATTGATATGATGATCCCAGTCGCTATGGAGATAACAACTGATATAACGATAACAATCGATATGAGAATATCAATTAATATGACGATACCAATCGATACGGTAATACCTATCGACATAATGATAGCAACAGATATGGTGATTTCAATCGATATGGTGATACCAATTGATATGGCGATCCCAATCGATATGGCGATCCCAATCGCTATGATGATACCAACCAATATAACAATATCAATCGATATGCGAATATCAATCAATATGAAGATACCAATTTATGTGGCAATAACGATAGCAATCCATATGCAAATATCAATCAATATAAGATATCAATCAATATGGAAATACCAATCGATATAACGGTAACAGTAGACTGGCGATAGCAATCGATAGAACGATACTCATCAGTATGGCAACACTAATCTATATGACGATACCAATAGATATAACGATAGCAATCGATATGCAAATATCAATCACTATGTATGGCAATACCAATCGACATAAAGATTCCAGTTGATATAACGGTAGCAATAGATATGGCGAGGGCAATCGATGTAACGATAGCAATCGATATAAAAATTAAATATACACTTTTCGATATTATAATCCTAATTTCGTGTTTAATGTATTTACTCCTGAACACGAACTTAAAATTTTTATAATTAATATTTGGAAATTTGTATAGTTTATAACGACGGAAAACGAATATTAACAAATAAGTAATTCATGTGATTGACACAAAATACAAAGGCATCTTCAAAATTAAATTCGTGATTATTAGATTAAATAGCTGCATACATTCTCTATAATAGCTGGAAAATCTATGTTTTGTAATTGTATAATTTAAATAATATTTCTGTTTGGCCAATATAGCTAAACTTACAGCGGACGCAGTTGACCGACTACACCGCACTCCGGGAATGATTTAATTTTGTTGTCGCTGTTTTAGATATGTAAATACAAAATTAAAGTGTCCACGTTTTTATTACCCATAAAATAGTAATTATGAATTTAAAATAATACAAACAGTAAAGATGTAAGGATTATTTCTTTCTTTATTAGCACGACAAGCATAATGGTGGATTCTTCGTTGCATGTATATAAGATTATAAAGCTCCATTAATGTATTCGATGCAATAAAGAAAACTGAAAATATACGAATTGTTTAAGCGAAATTTTGTTATGAGAAATATACGCTTATTAATTATTCAATTTACAGGAATGTGCACCTGCATTAAAATCTAATAATGATAGTTTAAATAATTGTTGGGAATTACTTTTGAAGTAGAGTCATCTTCCTTCCATTATTGATGTGATAATCACAATGTTATAATGTTTAAATCACTATGTGTATTTCATTATTTCTAAACGTTTGTAAACACTTAGACGATCAGCTTTTAGCATTTATCGATATCGATATTAGCTTTCCAGTTAAGGATACTTAACTCAACATAGTATATAAGAACAAATTTGCTTGTTAGCCGTATGGCTAGTTGTAAATATTGCAGAAAAAAATAATAATAAAAAAATATATATATAAGGAGGATGGCTGTTTGGTGATAAAAAAAAACAGTTAAATAATTTTACAATAGCTAATTGCGATCAAAGATGCAATTACCAGGAATATCCAAGACAAACTATGAACTAACAATTACTTTTTAAATAACTTTAATACATGAATACACCTTAAAATACAAGTCGTTTAAAGTAAACAGAAGCAATAAAAAAGTGGACGCGACTGCCTCCCTGGACTTTCCCATACTGGAAACTGTTCATATCATCTTTATTCAACAGTAGAGTTATTTTCCTCAAAACGGTTGTTCAAGCGCTATCCTAAAACCTCGCCTCGTAACGAATAGACTTGGCTTGTAAGAAGTCCCGCCAAATATCTGCGGTGCCCCTTAATTTCCTTTTAATATGCAACCAGGCATACTTCATTCTCTACTATATACGTGATATTGTGACTGCAAATCGAGTTTGCTGTGAGTTTTATAACAGACAGACATTTTTTAAAAACCACTTTTTTGG
>JABXWE010067346.1:0-11903 GCA_014611495.1 Limonius californicus
AACAAACACGTCAACAGTAAACATAATAATTATTTACAGCAGTAGAACATGAAGTACCATATTTATTCTTAGCAATACTACACTATCACACTTAAAAACATGTCGAAAAACTTCAAAATAGTCATTATGGTACTGTATCTACTTCTTCTTTTTTTTTTCAATAAATCGTATACCTATCGTTAGTTATTCTCCTAAGATTAAGTATGTCTGAAACTACTAGTACAATTCGATTTAAACAAAAACGTCAACAGTTTCAGGTCCATTTACAGAAATGAAACTTAAAGTACTATATCTATTCTTAGCAAAACTACATTGCCACACTTAAAAAAAAAATTATATACCTATCGTTGGTTGTTCTCCGAAGATTATTTCTAAAACTATTTTACATGACTAAATAATTCGTCACTACTAAAATTTGATTTAAACAACCACGTCAATAATTCGAGTTCCACGAAAATTTAATTACAGTAGGTAATCACTGCCCAAAGTGCATTGGTAGAATCTTTTTCTGTTCGGTATTAAGGGCGTTTACACAAGTTCATACTGAGAGGTTCAACCTAGGAAAATTTCAGAAAGTAACCCGCTAATTAAATTCTAATCCTAGATATAGGTATATTTATACTAAAATTTGCATGTAGGTAACAACCCAGAAATCCTAAAAATATTTTATTACGTGCCCGTGGTATCACTTTACAAGGAATACAGTACCTATAGGTACAATAAATATCGGAAATCCAAGCATTTACGTCCTGAAATTTCGTAATAACCGGGATCTCGTTATATTCTAGCTCACCCTATACGAGTTGAACTGTAAGTATGAATCTATTAGGTTGTAACATTTGTGTACTAGTTTTTGGTTTATTTCTTGAAGTACGTTTAATATGAACCTAAAATCTTTGAACTACTGATATTTTCAATGACTGCTGCTATAATACTATTTCCACTGTCATAGGTAAACCGAAAGTTTAAACTAATAGAATATTTTATTGAAAAGTGCGTTTAAAACGCTATTTATGAAAATAAGACAGTATCAAACAAGAAACGTCTTCTATATGTTTTGATGGAATATTGATCTAGATAGTGCTTACACTATTTAGTAGGTATATAAGTAAGTGTCTCCGTAAGTATAGTTTCACTGGCTGTTAAATAATGATTGCACTATTTATTACTTTTTGCGTATTTTATGTAGGTGATTGACATATTTTCTATATAATTTGGAAGATTTAAATTATAACGTTGAATGCTATCTTGTTTTTTTATTCTGATATGTTTTATAGGCACTTCTAGATCACTGTCATTTTAAGATAACCATTTGACAACTACTACTACTACTATTAGGACTATTGGAGTCAATTAATAAATCTACGAATAGCAGCATATTTTATTAAAGCTGCGTTTGAAGTTCTGTTTTCTTTATTAAACTAAAGCAATATCCAACAAGAACTTTAGAATTGCGTCCGACAGTGTCACTGGAAATGCCATCTCGAAGTCTGGACACACTAAACAGATGTTAAGGTTTATTTTTGTTAGGTTTTTCTTAAGCATATTATGCAGAATACAGCAGGTTCAAAAATTGTATGAAAAAAGCACCTGTACTTAGAAATATTAACTGCTGTATTAAGAAAGAATAAGAAATGGCCGTGTAGTAGATAAATCAAAAATAAGGCCGCTTTTCATACGTGACAGGTGCAAATGTAAGTACAACTTATAATTGCACGGGACATACCCTCCCCTAAGTTGCTCAAAACCATATGCGAGTCTATTAAAGTTAAAAGGATTCTCCAGGTTAATGATTTATTTGGTAGCTGCAACTTCTGAGATAGACCCATGAGTTACGACCAGCCACTGGCTGCCACACGCTTGTTAGCCGGGCATTGTGAATAAGAGGTAACCTAAAATTAATTTACCGAAGACACTAATGTGTATGGGTATGGTCGCATTATCAAGGTGTTTAATGTTTATGCGAGGGCGATACACAATAATAAATCAAACGTGTCTGCACTGATTAACAGCTTATTAGTTAGATTAGTTTTGCTTGTTTTGTTTATTTATGGCAATTGAATAGAATATGAATTTTGGAAGTTCTAAAGTGAAATTTTTATGTTTCTTGAAAATGGGATTAAGGTAATTAAATTTAATTGAAGTTGTATTGTTAAGTAATGAATTAGAGAATAAAATTTAAAAAAATAGAGTTAGAATAAGAATTTTTAGTTAGAAGTTTAGAACAGACCTTGTGACGTATACGCTGTCGAGTATCGCAATGAGGAATAAACTGCTCAGCTGAGCATCAAATCTTAAACAATTCACAACAAATTATCAATTTCTAACCCTGGAGTACCGCCTCTCTCCCCGCCAAAACTCCTCCCAGCGCTTGCGCCCAACGGGCTTGAACACACCAAACACGCTACTTTAGGAGTTTCCCCACCTTGTGAACTATCTCTGTCCTACACGCTCTGCAAAAGTACACCATCTCCTTTGTTGTACCGCTCTTTGCCCCGCTGAAACCAGATGTTCAAAGAATCGCATCCTCGCACACTAAACCCAATCAACGTGTGGATTGGGCAGAGTAGTTGTGGCGCCGCTACGCAATCGTCTCGACGCGAATGTCTATCACTATCATATAAACTTCCACGTGACTCAGTTGAGCGCAGTACCTCGACAACTCTAAAACTTAACACTCGCGATGTCATTCGGTAATTGTTGTACTTAACGCGAAATCTTACAACCCGATCACGTGTGGTGTGACATTCTGTGATTGTGACAGTTATTGTGCATTGCCAGATTTTGGACAAAATTAATTGTTCATATTAAACTGCATTTCAGTTGTGTTTAAGTACTGTCACCTATCGACTTGGTATGATTGACAACTGCTTTAATTCAGACTTCAGTGTTATAATGCGTTCAGTTCCTAACATATAGACATGTAATAGAAATTCAAATCAGTTTGAATGAACGAAACGATGAGTTCTTATCAGTTTGTGAACTCTTTAGCGCAGTGCTACGGACAACAGCCTCGTGCTGGGGCAGCTTCGGAGCAAGGGGCGCATCAAGTATCTAGTCCCGGATCCGACTACTACAACCCAAATGCAGCATCTGCTTCTAGTTATCCCCCTGCATGCTATTCTCCTCCTCAGGTAGGTCCGCAGTATCACCAACACCCATATGCAACTCCTGCTCCAGGGCACGGGCTGCAGCCCCCGATGGGTGATTACACCCAACTGCAACCGCAAAGATTAGGCGGAAGCTCTACACACTTACACCACTCGAGTCCCGGTGCTCCAAGTCCCGGAATATTAAATGCAACAGCGAGTTGTAAATATGCAGATTCCACTTCTTCTACGGGCGTTGCATCTCCGCAAGATTTGAGCACCACGGGTGCACCGGCTAGAAGCACACCACCTATGACTAACAGTCAGACGTCTAGCACCAGCAGTGCAACTATAACGTCGAAAAGTTCTGGTCTTACGTCACCCTTATCAGTCAGCACTTCCCCACAAGGGAAGCAGCCAACATCCTCGTCGACGACCTCTCAAAATTTATCTTCTCCTGCATCCAGCACTAGTTCTACTTCAAGTACAGAAAAAACGGGGACGAGTAATAACAATTCCAAGAGTTCATCATCACAAAATCCTCCTCAAATCTACCCCTGGATGAAACGAGTACATTTGGGACAAAGTAAGTGAATGCATTTTTTATTAGATAATTATTATGTCTGCACTACTTAAGAAGATACCATTTAATTATAATTTTTTCATTAACGGCGCAAGTTATTTAATGTATCATCTGTTGAGTAGTATTTCGATTTCGAATTTGCAGTATAAATTTAGGACGTGTCACTCCGATGAAGGGCTCTATTTCGGTCGGTGGTAGAGCCATAAATCAACCGGCGTGCACTCCGTCCGACCTTTGGGCCCCATCGGTCCCGGAGTTGAGCGGTCACTTCCCGCCAGATTCCACTGCCGAACACCGACTACACTTTAAATATTAATATATGGAGTAGTTGCTCTAATGTTAACTGAAATACAGTTCATATATTATCCGACTTGACAGTTATGGGCACCTAGGAAAAAGTCATATTAATTTCGCTCTGAAATTGGTCTTAATTCCTTCGAATTGCAATTAATAAAAATAATTGGTTTGAATAATGCTTTACCTGATAATTATAGTGTTAGAAATTGCATTTTAATGAGCGCCTATTCTGTTCAACATTCAACGCGAGCGGATTTCGCACTTTTGGTATCTTCCCATAACACACGCGTGAATGCCACCAAACTATTGTTACCCATGTATGCAATTATTATTATTCTCTTTTATTTAGATGTAAACGCATACATAACAATTACAGGCAGAAGATCGTGAATGAGATAATAACAGGCTGCAATGGTGCTCGGGGCACGAATTGCAAGCACAAGGTCTGTAACGCCCCTATGAAAAGGCAAGACTACTTTTATAGGCTCACTCAAATAAAATCAAATAAACAGACAATAATAATTCTCCCATAAATCTGCCAAACGTAGGGATTCATTGTAATTTACAGCTGAAGTAGGGTGCAAAATTAATGGAAATATCCTCACTTCATAAACTTCACGCACCTATGCACCTATGTGGGATTATTACAATCCAAAAAATTGTATTCGTAGGGTTTCTAGGATGGTCTAACAAACCGCAAGGTATACATTTTGAGCTCTTGTGAAATGAGGTATGAAACTTTAAAATTAATTATTAACGACGGTATTGTGCGGTTCTAACGATTGCAACTTCACATTAATTAAGCTATTTACCATCAGCGCCTATTTGTTTAAAGAACAGTTACAAATGCAATCTAGGAGCGTTAATAGAAATTAGATGTAAAATATTTTTAACATCGACCAATGTCTCATAAGATGTAGATTCATAGATGTATCACCTTCTATGATTTTCTAATAGTCTAATATGCATACGCAGATTGAATAGAACTACTCCTATATTTTCTCAATAGTGATAATAATATTTTGTAATGCAATATTAATATATTATATGTAAGAAAATCTGTGGAAACCAGCGTTTTTTGTTATTTAAAAACGGAAGGTGATTTAATAGACTCTGTATAATGTCTAGGTTTATTTTCAGAAACCCAACGAACAATCTAATTCTGCCACAAAATATGTATTAACAGTCTCGTTTTCAAATTTGATGACTTGCTGGTACTTATTATAACCTACCGCTACAGATATTTTATTAGCCAAATTAACTATTTATTAATAATTATGTTAAACAAGTACGAAAATATAAAATTTATGTTTTTTATATACAGCACCTTCACACGATGTCTATAAAGATAAAAGTTGGACCCCTTTACACGTTTTAAAACAGTTCTTTCAGTTAAAAATATTAAACAAAATTTGGTAAATATCCAACAGTATTTAGGTTATTATACTTGAGTTCAGTAATTTAATTAATAGAAAACAAAATAGAAGCAAATATTTTGAAACATTTTATTAATTATTGCTCTGCTGCTAACTGTTAGGATGTTTTGATACAGAAAAATGTTAATTTATCTATATTTTACCAATTAATACTTCAATATGTTTATAAATATCTGTCCGTGACAACCTGCAGTTTGTTTTCATAATTTGTTATGTTGATTGGCGTTTTCAGTTACCTGAAAAAGCAAATTTTCAATAAGATTAAATTATTGCTAAAATTATAAAATAAATATTACCTACTAGAATTATTTAATCTACACAAAAACTCTATATATTTTCAGAAAACACGCTATTTGCCTTCAATTTTAATACAATTACAATATTAGATTGGTTGGGTTTTTTTAAACACAATTATTGCCAGATCAACAGGAAAGTGTATAAGAAACCTTGCACAGATTATACGTATAAGAACTATTAATTATAATATAACAATATAAGACTTAATAGCGCCTCGATGATAATACTTGTATAGGATCCTATAAAATTTAACAAAATTTGAAATGTGTTGCTATAGAAAATCCAAAATATTTATATATCTATCTACCATATGTGATACGCTAAATAATATTATAAAATAATTTCTTAAGTTTATATTAAATTTCCAATTCTATTTGCTGGGAAGATCGGGGTTCGGTTTCCGACGCGGTTACTAAGGTATAATTCAGTATTGGGGTTTACTGTGGATACTATATTACTATACTGCTATACCATTACCGATCCTATACTAATGATATATCTGCGTAATTGGCATATTAGAATAAACTGGCATTGGTTTAAAACAACAAAAGTTCTAACTATCATAAAATACATCATAATATATTTATTTTATCATTCGTCATTGTCTGACGATTTTAATTTGTAGTATTTTTTGTGGAAAATGAAGAAACCTCATATCCATAAGCATACATGCGTAAGATGTTCGCATGTTAAATAAATATTCTTTATTGTTTATCCTTGATACGCCTTAATAGCAGAAACAAGGCGACGATATCTAATTATAATAACTGATTAAAATATATGCTTATAAAAAGATGTTAGAATTAAAACAAAATTTTTATAAGGCGCTTGAATTATTTATATCTTATTAATATTATAAAAACCAGCGTACGATTGGGTTTGGAAACCGACTCACCTGGTGTGCCATGCATATTCCAAGTCAGGGAATTTTGAACATTTATTTTGAATAATAAAATTAATAAACGGATCTATATTCATTACAATTTAAAAAACCGATTAAAATATTCAGTCATTTTCAAATGCTATGTGATTTTTCACACGCCGTTTAGCTGGGAATTAATAAGCAGGCGAAATATTTAAATATATTGACCGTAGTTAATTTTTTAATATCTTATCATGCAGGTGTGATCGCAAGTAGATCTGAAAAATGTAGATATTATCTAAAAAAATCATTGGCGACTTTGATTTTTGTTTTTTAATTAACTCTTGCATTTTAGTTTTACTATGTGCTATTGGTTTTATTTTTGTGGTTGTCAAATTGAATAAAAATTCTTCCGTTTACAACACTTTATTGGAGAAAGGAAATACCGAATCAATATTATATTTATTAATTTTTTGTCAACAACTTTTTCGTTTTTACATGACAACTTCTATTAAATCTAAATGGTCTTAACATTTTGCATATTTTAATGAGTGTCCTTGCCAGTTATTTAATAAAACAAAGTGAAAAATTATGTACAATAATAAAATGGGTTGGATCTGGGTTCTACTTTCATTATTATTTTAATGATATTCTCCTTTAACTATGGTGCTAATTTTTGCACGTATAAAATTCAGGTTTCGCCTGCATGTTATGGGCATGCAGCGTATTATTTCTGAACAAGGCTTTAAAAATGCAGTTAAAATTAAGTTATTAAGTAAAATTAAGTTATTAAATTAATGATCGGCGGCCATGTTGCTCTACCATTCCACTCGAAGTGCATAAGCACCTATAATTTTATGTTGAAATTTGCATATAACGTTTTAATTAGTATGGAAAACTTGCCAATCCACTAGGCTACCCGCCCATCTGTTTATCGACACCAGTTGGCAGATTACCCGGTGGCTTAATAGCAACTTTTGCCATGTAAAGTGTATTCAAGTGCCATGGAAACCATTACGATAGTAACCGTGATAAGGCCGTTTCGTGTTGCTGACTCTCCGCCGGATACATACTATTAGTCACTCTTATATGCAGATTATTTTTATAGCAGAGAGCATTTACTGTAGGCATTTAGGTACAACTTGCAGAATACCTTATAGGCATATTTCGATAAATTCCTGTTACTTCTAGATATTACTTTAATTTCACTTCTGAGAATTCAAAGATAACTAGGTAAACAATTTATCTCGCACAGCCTGGGGCAGTCAAAAATTATCCGAGATATATCGCAAATAATCTTATCTTACAACAGTTCCAAAAACAATTATTTAATATTGTTAAACTATTAAGTCACTATAACAGATCAATTGAATTTCTATCCATTTTCTCCATGAATTTACGACTTAAACTTATTTTTCGAAAATATGTATATTGAACGTATAATGCTTATCCTTCTCTTCTCTTATCTCTTCTCGAACATCGTAAATGAGAAACTCCATTTAGGGTTTTAAGAAAACTACATCAGTTAATAAATCATGGTGCTAAGTCCTTCTGCCTTTAAGTAACTGAAATCATTTATCTAAAGTTAGGGCCGATTAAGATATCAGCAAGTGCAATATTTGGAGCAACAGGAACTCCAACAGGTGTATATATTTTGCGAACGTCTACACAATCGAATATAAACCCTGTTGGGTAATAATGCGGCAGGAGCAATGGCTTGTGACCCTCGGGCCATAAATATCCCGGCGAGTCTCAGGGATTGCGCTACTTTGTCTATCCGACCACGAACACATGTCTCTATAAACACCATACTTACATCTGTTATTGTTCATTTCCGCGTGTGAAATGCCGAAGGACCGTAAGCATAAAATTTTATAACTATTACGTATCACTAACGGAAAAGTTCATTTAAAGATTGCTCAAAAAAATATCTGAAGAAATCGGTATAACAAGCTCTTATTTATGGTTTTTTAATGGTAGGTGAGGGAATAATTAATTTACAAATAGTTTATGTAACCAATACTATGTAAATATTATATCTAAATTAAAGTCTAATTTTCTAAATTAATTATATCTTCATGATAATCAATTATCTAAGTATTATCTAATTAATCATTTAACACTTACTTTTATTAATAGTACTTACATCACAGCGTCATTGAAACTGATTTTAGAATCGCTATAGCAATTATAATACCGGAGGGATCAGATTCGGCGGCTATATTTCCTTTGAATCACATAGCTTCAAATACTAAAGATAAAATTAGGAAAAGTATTAGGACAATGGTAATACTAGCATAGTGGAATATTTTTGCTAGGCTAACATAATGTAGATTTTTTTAATACTTATTGAACCCACCCATGACATTTTGATGGAGAACACGAACATATATATAAACGAATTTTAAAAATGTGTTATATGAACCGGCAATTCGTCTGCATCATTCCCTTTACACACACACAAACTTAAAAACGATAGCAAATGTTATGTATAATGTATGTTTCAAATTTAGCTTGCTGGAAGCTAGAACAACAATACTGCTGCAAACTATCAACTTTAAAAAAATTAAATACCCTTAAGTACCTGCAAACCCTTGCCGTCCTGGAGATATAGTTTTGTTAGCACCCCATAACCATACCGCAGGTATAATTCTTATACACATAAAAAAGAGGCGTTCTAAAACTAACACAATAAATTTCATGAGAAAGAAAAGTAACCAAAACAGTATTAATAATATATTAAACAAATATAAAACAATGAATTAAATTATTGTTTAAAATACACACAGAAGAAAATATAATAAATTATATACTAAATTCAAAATACTTAATTTAATATTACATATATACTGTTTCTCCCCTTACTTTTTTGTAAGTCACATTTATGTTATATATACCTAAATAATAATAATCACAATTTCCCCGATTGTTATTTCAGCTTTAACTTAATAGTTTCCTTATAATAAAACTATAGATAGTTATAAAGAGAAGCAAGCCATTCCTGGCTGGTTGGTACAACACAGCTATTGAATATTAAATAAAATAAGGGTATTACTTTTGTACTTAATGCCTAATTTTTATCATGTTATGTCTCAAAACCAAAGACGTGTGGAATAATAGCAAAAATCAAATTAATTAATAATTACATACTCAAAATATTCTCTTTGTATTTTGTTAAATTAAAAACTATGTTGGTGAGTCGTACATAGATGTTTTAAATATCCGAAAAAATATGTTATGGCTACCATATTTATAACGCAATATAAAATTTTTAATCAGGACTAACACTTTCATGTTTTTATTATTTAAATATGTTTTAATTTTATATATTTGTATAAAATGGTCCCCTTTTTCCTGCCTTTATACAGAGACAGAGAAGAAGAAACCACTATATGATTCTCTTCGAAATACCGAGTAAAGGGTTTTCTGTGGTTTTGTCTTTGGTATGGTATTTTCAATGTTATTCTTACTTAAAGATTTTTAGTTAGCTTTACCTATAATTTTTTTGAAAAAATGCCGAACCTTATTAACTCATCAATTCCATATTGCTGATGTGTTAAATGTTAGATCTTAACATGTTATCGTCTCACAAGCCACTACTTAAACGGAAAGTGTTTAAATATATTTTAATTCTATAGTTCGGTGATATAGGGGCGAAAATTGCTACAATTATAATTGCAACAAATACATTTAAAGTAATTTCTGAAACAACAAGAAACACTTTCAACACCCTATTCGGTGCAAAAGTTAGAACCAACGATTTCCTAAAATCAGGTATTTCCAAATTAAACTGTTCGCAGTGTAATTATGTATACATAGGGCAAACAATTGGAAATGTTGATACCAGATACAAGGAACACATACGCTCAGACAAATACAAACACCCAGAAAAATCTAACTATGCGAACGACTTATTAGAACAGCATCATGCATGGGCATCAGACAATATAATAACATTCTTTGACTTCTGTGATGATATACGTACATTAGATATACTCGAGGCCTTTCAAATTCACAAACACACTTTAACAACCGTACCTTTAATGAATGAGCAAATTCAGTTAATAAATTCCACGCTATTGGAAGTTTTAGAATAGAAGACCAGGGCCAAGTCCGAATTCAAGATGTGCCATATCTACAAACTTTTTGGAAATGACATGTAAAATGTCGAAATACGTATAAAGCACAAAAAGTATATAAATCTTGTTGTAATTGAGTCTATTATTATTATTATTAAAATGTAAAACATATAATATTTTAACTCTTATTTTTTCTACAGTATAGCCTAGCACCCCTTTTACATCATTTTAAATGCATCTTCTATATGTGTTGTATATAATATAGGTACATTTAAACTACCTGCAAAGTTAGGATAATAACTTCTTTATAAAGTTGCTGTATTCGGAGAGTTTATTTGTCGAAGTACCGTAAAATACCTTATTTTTTTAATTTATGTATAATTCAAATACTTTTCGAGCCGTGAATATTTTTAAACATTCTTAATCTATTAAAGAAATACTGTTAAGTTATCGTAGAAATCCAAATTTTATTTTACTAACATATGCAAGCCCATCTGCTAAAATCGTAGTTATTCATATTACTAGAAAGTTTTGAATGATCCATAGCTACACCGAATGTATTGGCCAAAGAAGTAAAAATTCTAATTTTGTGCCTGCAATTTATTTATTTCTTTCCATATTTTAGCACAAAATGTAAACTAATAAATAGAAACTGGAGGTACCTACACAAGAAGAAGAAGATTTTACTTTATTATCTTCTATAATTTTTTGTCCACATCACTTATTAAAAATATAAATACCTTAAATAAACTATTATTGGCCTGTTGACAGCACGACAGCAATATTGAACGGTGTAATTCGGAAATGTAAAAGTAATAACGTTGAAATTGTTAGAAAGTACCAAATAATATAATCCTGAAAATACTGAAAGCATTAGTCAACTGAATCACGAAATCTATTGACAGTACAAATTTCTAAAACCTGAAATAGAAACGTCGGGCCCATTTTTAACAAAAATAGATAGATCATCAGTAAAATTCTCGGTATCCCAGTGGATAATCCAATTCCGGTCTTAAAATATTATACTATTATAATATTTTTTCTTTCTACTAAATACTCGCCTATTTTGTTAACAAACGCAACATACAACTACTGTTAGTTACAGAAACAGAAACCTCATTATTGAATAAAAATATTTGAAGCATGGCTTTTATAAATTATTTCTTACACTTATCAGTTTGTTTGTCTTACTTATTATCAACCATTTAAGAAACAAATAGCTTCTTATTGCAAGAGCTTAACAGTAAGCATAAATAATTA
>JABXWE010067348.1:0-10133 GCA_014611495.1 Limonius californicus
GTTCTCTCAAACCTAAAAGCAGGATAAGAGACAACTAACCATGATTTGTTGTTTGAAAAACACAAAGGTACACGTATCCTGGGAGTCATTTGAATGTCAATTCAAATACCCCTTGTTTTGAGAACAGCTCGCAGTAAATTGGTTAACAAAGTTTGGCTTTGCAAAGCTGGCAGCGTTCCACTACTTACAAATTAACTTTTAAATTTTTGATACCGAAATAGTGAAGTTTACCCAGATCAAAGTTCGTAGCGCATCTGATCCCATGTCAAAGTTGCGAGCCCCGTCTTCAATGCAGACATCGGGGTGAAATTGAAGAACCTTGGTGAGTGATCACTCTAAAGTGGTGATCCGTGTCTAGGGGGTCAGAGTAGGTCAACTGGTGCGAAATAGGGTCAAAAGGTGCAAGAAGAGCAGCGAAATGAGACAAGTTCTGCAGATAAGATGTTAACTATAAGTTTTCAATTTACGTGGAGAGCCGCTTTTCAATATGTTTCGCAGAGGGCTATGCAAGGTTGCCGATAGGAGAAGGAGCTAAACGCGGATCTCGAGAAGATTACATGTTTTATGTAGCAAATATGAACGCATTTTGTCACGCGAAGGGGCTGTATATTATTCGATAAATATTTTAAATGGAAGATATGCGAATGGGGATTATCGAAGGCGACGCTGGAAGAAATGGGCTCGGGTTCCAGACGCTTCCGGGATGCAACGACTTGATCGCGGATAAGAGGAGCGACAGACATCACGTCGGTGTCTCTGCAGTTGGATGGAAGTCGAGGAAGACCGTCACGGTTCTTTAACCAGCACTGTCGAGCTAATGTACCCTGACGCGACCAGACGTCTCTTTGATGCCACCCTAATGAGTGTAGATAACACACGTGTGTTGGTAATCACGTAACGAGATACCGAAATGACATAGTCCACACACCTTAGAGCTGCTGTATGAAATATTTCGACGTGTTTTTATAAGAGCATCGATTAGGGGCCACCCAGGAGGCATTAACGGCCGCTGCACGGACATGCGCGAGTCGAATGCGGCTGAACGTCGTTCTCCTGGGGCAGTCATCGATTTGTCCGTAAAAAGTGTCGACCCGCATTCACAAGCCGACACCATCGACAATCAAACCTATCCAAAGATAATCTGAAAGAGGAAATGAGCTCAACTTTCCGCATCCCACTTCATTGGAATTGCAACGAGCGCTATTAGCGAGCTTGAACTTCGGAAGCTGCACTTACTGCAAACATTCCCTACGAGAATTGCCTCCACGGGGACGAGTTTACTCTCGCGACTTCGCCATCATCTCCGATATGCAACTATTGCCTGCATCCGCAAAATGCACCTCATAAAGAAGCCTCCAACGAAATTAAAACTTTAATAGTGCTTTCCCAACGAAATTACACAGCTGAAAAAGTTCATATTAGAGATAAATGAATTTCAAACTCCCATTGTTTCCAACCAACGTATCTCTGAACTTAAAAGAAATTATAGTGTAGCGTCGATTTTTATTCACTGAATATTAGCAAGAGCAAAGCAACACGTTTGCACCTAAATATTTCTTACAGTGCTAAGTAACGCAACAACTTTCGGTATCATTATACTAACATTTAATTAAACTGGGAAGACTCTGGGAAAGAACTGTAATTTTGAAAAGTCCATTGTCAACATTCGGAAAGAACTAATTATCAAATGTGATTACAGAAACTCTTACTGCGCAAAATTACATAAGATTTACTTCGGCGGAGACAAGAAGGTTTACTACAATACCAGTCATTTTAATACATGTCATCTCAAAATATGATTTTAAAGGACTACAAAAATGGCTCAAAACTGGCTATAATTGCCATTTTCGTTTGTAATCATAGCTATATTAACATGTGGCCTTTTCACATCATGTTTATCTAACTAATAAGTAACATATCAAATATAATAACACAATTTCAAAACTACAACAAAATCATTTTAGCAAAATTTCTCACCTTACAGATTACTAATCTGTAAGAACATTTAGTGCAGCACCACAGTTTCAAAATTTATATAATATTCGCGACATCAGAACATTGTTAAAATGCTGTAACCAATTTATTCGACTGCAAAGTAAACGTATTGCCTTTTACATTGACTGCAGATCGCAGGTCATGTTCCAGCGCTCAAGTACACGGCTCTAAGTCACAGGCGGGACAAGAAAGGGAATATAATGGGGTGCCAATATAAAAAGTTATATTTGATTTTGAAACATCATAAGATGTGCAACTTAATTTAACTAAATGTCAACTTAAATTTTATTTTACAGTTTAACCGAATAGCTAGAAATCTTATTAACAACGCCAATTCTACTATTACGATAAACGGATGTCTAACATTTATTTAGCAACTTTTTCATATAAGCAAGCTGTCTAATGTTCTATAAAGGAGTTTCAATTATTCTACCTACTTCTTGACTCCCTCCTTCCATTCTCACAGAAAATTGTGAACTATTGAACAAATTTACTATCTGCCAAACAGTCTCGTAGGTGTGTTCTAACAAAAGAATTTACTGAAGAGTTTAATCACTCGAAAATCTTTTTTTCTATTATTTATTCTCTTTAATGTTCTATAAAGGAGTGCCAGTAATCCAAAATACTTATTGATTCCTACGTCTCGCAGGAAACTGAAAAATTGGACAATCTCACTTTTTTGAGGATATTCGGGGAGATTTGCTCATGCAACACAACTTTCTGAAGAGCTTAAACATTCGAAAATTTTTAATAATTTAATAAACAAAAAAAATTTCTTTAAATGAGTTACTCGCTTTAAAGTTTTATAAAGGAGTTTCAATAATCCAACGTACGGGGTAGAATAAAAAAATTTCCGGCATCTTCGTATATGAGGAAATGTGGCAACCGCGTTGCACCGGTGAGCACGTGGCAACCTCGAACATCATTGTTGATAGTTGGCTGACAGTAACGTCGCTAAGTCGGAAGTTACAGCGTTCAAATTGTAGGCGTGTTCCACGCGTTTAGCAGAATGTCGCAATTTTCACACGTGTTACGAGTATTTTTCGCAGTAGCATCCAGGCAGTCTGATGGGTGTGTTTGGTAGCATACAATTCCTTTTACCGCCGACCTTCGTTCAAACGTTTTGAGTTCCTGTAGTTTAGGTAATTTTGGGAAGATTGTTCTGAAGTTATAGGTCGTCGTCTACTTCGAGAATTAGACCTTGCGGCCTGTTTCTGTTCAATGTGAAGTTATAGGTGGATTTTGAATTAGGTGGGTGAAATTTCCTGAAATGTAAATGTCAGACAGGATTTCCTCTTCAGTTCTTAGCCGTGCAAGTTGTGGGTTGCTGGTGATAGTGTAGGAGGTGATTTAAGATTTTGTTTTATTCAAGCTGCATGGATTATTTAAGTCATCTCCATCTACAGAAGAATTTAGATAGTTGTTTGCGAGTGATTTTGGTGTTTTGCTAAATTCTCATTGGGTCTAGCTCAAATTTATTAAACACTTTACCAGAAAATTGATACGTTACCCACCGCATGCTATGTGGAGTCTCGTGGGACCGTTTGCCGACCAACCAGCCTATCTCGGTCATCTGTAGCTTTCGGTTCTACGTGCTGTACGGAGTTGAAGATATTCAGCCGCCCAAGGGAAGGTTCGAGCTTCTGGGGAAGTTCCGAATACATGTAAAAAGGAGCCTACATTTGGATGTATTTGGATACCATCCACTGCCGCGTCCTCCATAATCATGTCCAGAAGTCTCCAGATACCACCCAGCGGCCGATGAAAAGTCTGAGTGCCCGATATTCTGGTTCTGTTTGTTCTTGTCTTGGTGCTACCATATGCCGGAAGTCCGGTGCCCGTTAAATCCATCTCGGCATATACCACACTTAACGGGGAAGCCAATATACACAGTATTTTGTATTCTTAACTTTTTGGTATTATCTACCGTTTTGAACTTTAAAATACATTTGAGACTGGTCACGTACCTTCAGTAGGTGCATTCAGTTAATTTCCACTTGTCTTTGGTAACTGCACTCTGATACTTAATTAAGTTTTTGACTGTGATGTTTTGGTAAACAAACCATTTTTCTACGCACTAACTTCAGACCGCTGTCAGTTGTCGCTGTGCCTATTTTCACGGCTACGTGACAGTTGCAATTTAGACAATTGGCAACTTAATTTGTTGATGAGTAAAATTCCTTGTATTATAGGACAATTATGCGGATTGATTAATAGAGATTAATTATTCGCTATTAATCAATCCGTCAATTGTTTGTATGTTGAGACCCATAAATTTTATTCTTCGTGGTATGAGTTTACCCTTGCTTGGATCCGTGAAGGTAGGTCATAAGAATCGCTACACGACAATTGGTAAAGGACCTTGGCTCCCTTTTAAGAATTTTGTTGTCGATTCAGTTACACCCATTTCGCAGACGATTTAGCCGTGGTGAGCACACCGAAACGTTCCAGTGAGTGAATCTTTTGTGCTGTCGTTACCCCTGAGGGGCTAGTTTGAAGATTTTTTGTAACACACGGTGATTACTGCTGACGAGAGTTTGGTGTTTGCATATGACCCGAAATCAAACGAAAGTCATCCGCGTAGCAGATAACCACGTTTTTACGGCCGAAAAAGTCGCGGGCTGTCAAGTTAATGTGAAGGTTGAGTTGATTGCATTTTCTGACAACGAAGGTATTGTGCACCATGAATTTGTCTCACTGGGACAAACGGTTAGTGCTGCTTTCTGCGAGCAGTTCCTGACACGTTTGCGTGAAAGAGTGCGACGGGTAAGAGACTACAGAATTGGCGTTTTAGTTGAAAACTGCCTCATAGCAGTTCAGGAGTTTCTAGCAGCGAAACACATCCCAAGGTTTTGCAGCCGCCTTACTCACCCGATCTGACACCTGCTGACTTTTGGCTGTTTCCTACTATCAAGACGGGGCTTCACGGTGAACGTTTCTCGACATTTAATAACATCAAAGACAATGAGATTACTGCTTTGCCGTCCATATCAAAGAAGGAGTTTCAACAGTGCTTCCTCCGATGGCAAGCCCGTTGGAGCAAGTGTTTGTGCAGACAGAAAGTAGTTTATAGGTGATTAGAGTCGCAACTGGCAAACCTGGTTTGTATACGATCTGTAGGTAAATTCCGGGAAATTTTTGGTATTACCTGGTACTTCTTGACATCTATGACTCACAGGAGGCTATGAAAAATTAGACAAACTAACTGTTTTCTGGCATTTAGGAGAGATTCCTACTTGTAGAAGAACTTGCTGAAGAGATTAAACATTCGAAAATACTGTATTTTATCAAAACCTAGAAGAAAGTAATTCCGTGCACAAGAACTTATTAAAACACTTTAAAAACTGTCAGCATTTGTATTGAGGTTCAATAAAGCTGGAAAACTTGATTGTTTCTAACGCCTTGTAAAAATTATTAAACTAACGAAGAAATTTGGTGTTGCCTACGTCCTGATAGACGGGCTTAAATATCCAAACATACTTCTTCGTTTAAAAACATTATAGAAATTTGAAGTAATCAGACACCCTTACTGTTTCTAAGATCTTATAAAAAGGCCGAATAATTGATTTACTTGATTTTTTTCTAGATTTATCATAACTGTTTAAACTCCTTTACATTATTCCTAGTTGTTAAACCTTACAAAATATCTTGAAAAAACATGGATACTTGCCTAATACCCGTTTTCAATGCCTCACGGAAAAATATAAATGATCGGACATGTCTACTCTTTTAAAACTTTGCAGAACAGGAAAGTGTCAAAGTGTCAGAACTAATTTCCATGTCTCCGGTCTCAAAACAGTTGGCCATGCTTTTCGTTTTCAAACTTAAACAGCAAAGACCTTGGAATTGAATATACTCGCTGATTCGCAGGATCTACAGAAATAATTAATCATCCTGATTAAATATCTATTTCTTTGGGCTTTGGGGAATACAGCAGGCGACACCGTGCAGAAGGATTACAACGTCCGAGTATATTTTCATTTTCTATCCATTAAAGTTAAAATACGTAATCCAATATTACTGTTTTAAAATCGCACATAAGATCCTAAAATGTGTCTATACTTGTTATTTATAAGGACCTTGGAAAGAGCTTGCAGAATTGGTGGATTTACTCGCTATTTCTTGCATTAAATCTTACTAAATTATTTGTATTAGATTTAGAAATACTTCTCTCCTTCAGATTTTACATAAATATGACATTAATTGAACAGGCTTTTCGAACATATTACATAATAATGTAAACATTCAAAGACATCTACCATTTTTAAAGATTTACAAAACAGAGTAACCGTTCTAGCACTGATATTTTTTGGTATAGCTCACCAGAGAAGTGCAGAATTTGTCGTAGTTGATCTTCTGATGGGCCTTTTAAAGGAATCGAAAGAACTTAAAGCACGATTTGTTTTCAAGACCTACAAAAAAAGGAAGAATCGGATCTGTCTAAAATCCCAGAGAAATGACTTGACAATCCTATAAACTGCCTGTTGTGTGAGCTTCACAGAAGATTATAATGCCCTTTCATAATAACCCTTTCTTCAGAACAATCTGTAGATCCAGAAGTACTATTCTTTTGACTTTACAGAAGAGTTACAAAGAACATACCTACTTCCTTCAGGTCTTAAAAAGCACACGAAGTAATCAAACTGCGTTGCTAATTCTATGAACTTATTATAGAGGCAAAAATATCGAGATACTGTTTCATAGATCTTCCAGAACAGGTAGAAGATCTGTATAATGTTCTTATTTTGAATATTTTGCAAAGAAACACTAGAAAAATTCTTTCTGGGATTTCGAAGGTTCTATGGAAGTAGAAGTAGCAATCGAATACACTGCCTGTATAGCAGAAAAGTAGAATATCGTTACGTATTACCTGTTTCTTAGTAGGTATTTCGAGATCCAGAAGTACTTTGTTCTCAAGACATTACAGGAAAGTTACAATAATCGTACGTATTTGCATAAGGTTTTACAGAAAAGTTTGCACATCCGAACATATCTAGTCCTTCCAAGGCCTTACAAAACCCACAAAGTAATCAAACTGTTTCTATGGCCTTAGAATAGAAGTAGATGAATCTGATACACTAGTTTACAAACCTTCCAGGGTGTTTAAAGATATGTATAATGCTCCTATTTTTAAGTACACAAAAATACTAGAAAAATTATTTCTACAGCTTATATGGTCATATGGAAGTACATAGAAGTAGTAATCGAATAAACTACTTGTATAGCAGAAAATTAGAATATCACCAGTTAATACCTATTTCTTAGAAGGTACTTCTAGATCCAGAAGTACTTCCTATTCTCAGGATTTTACAGGAACGTTACAATAATCGTACTTATTTGCTTACGGCTTTATAGAAACATTTGAGCATCGAAACATATCTAGTACTTTCAAGGCCTTACAAAACGCACAAAGTAATCAAACTGTTTCTGTGGCCTTACAATAAAAGTAGATGAATCTGATATACTAGTTTACAAACCTTCCAGGGTGTTTAAAAATCTGTATGATATTCGTAATTTTTAAGACTTGGTAGCAAAAACAACACTAGAAAAAATTAATTCCGCAGTTTCTAAGGCCCTACGTAAGTAGAAGTAATAATCAAATAAACTGCGTGTATCGCAGAAAATTAGAATATTGACAGTTCTACCTGTTTCTCAGGAGGTACCTATTTCTAGATCCAGAAGTACTTTCTATTCGCAAAACTTTACAGGAAAGTTGTAATAATCGTACGTATTTGCTTAAGGCTTTAAAGAAAATTTTGAACATCCGAACATATCTAGTTCTTCCAAGGCCTTACAAAACACATAAAATAATCAAACAGCTTCTATGGCCTTTCCATAAAAGTAGATGGAGCTGATATACCAGTTTCCAAAGCTTCCAAAGTGCTTAAAGATATGTATAATGTTCCTATTTTTAAGACTTGGTAGTACATCCGAACATATCTAGTTCTTCCAAGGCCTAACAAAACACATAAAGTAATCAAACAGCTTCTATGGCCTTTCCATAAAAGTAGATGGAGCTGATATACAAGTTTCCAAAGCTTCCAAAGTGTTTAAAGATATGTATAATGTTCCTATTTTTAAGACTTGATAGTAAAAGAAACACTAGTTCCACAGTTTCTAAGGCACTATGGAAGTAGAAGTAACGATGGAATAAACTTCCTGTATGGCAGAAAATTAGAATATCGCCAGTTTCTTAGGAGGTATTCGTAGATCCAGAAGTACTTCCTATTCTCAAGAATTTACACGAAAGTTACAATAATCGTACAAATCTGTTTAACTTCGTTGCTGTTACTTTGAACTAACTGTACAAGCAGAAGATTCCGGTACACGTTTCTGTATAATGTTCCCATTTTCAAGACTTTGTAGAAGTAAACTCTAGAAGAATTAGTTCTGCTGTTTCTAAGGTCCTATGGAAATAGAGGTACAATCGAATAGACTGCCTGTCTGTATAACTGAAAATTAAAATAGCCATCTAATAACTGTAGCTCAGGCCTTGCAGAAGAGTTTGTTGAATGTGTGTACTACCTGTTCTCGAGATTTTCGAAAAATATAGAAACCGGAAACATCTGCCTAGGGCTTTACAAAAGTTTGTATATCTGAACGTGCTTACTTCTTCAAAACCTTGCAAAACAGGCAAGTAATCAAACTTGATTACTGTTGGTAAGGACTTACAAAGAAGCTTGAAGTACCTATAAAAGTAGGATATCCTACGGAAATGGAAAATTTGACAAACTGTCCGTCTTCTTAGTTAAACAATAAATTTGATGGTCCTGATAGCCGAAACGTGTGAGCATCTGGATATACTCCCTGTTCGCAAGGTCTTACTGGTGTTGCCGAAGAACTAAACTGTCAGAAGTATTTAGTGCTTCCAAGATTTTGTAGAATAATTGTCAAAATCTTACAGACTACTCTTATCATATGATTTTTAGGAATTAGATTGAACTTGAACCCCGTTTAGCTACGGTGTTTCCTTACTAACAAGAATCTTTTTCTGTTTCCTCCACATTTTCTAATTAGTTCTTAATGATTCAATTTTAATTTGTCTAAGAGTTACCTTTAATCCGATATAATCGTAATTTTAGGGCCGCTATCTTCCCCAGGTAGGTTAGAAAGGAAGTTTTTAAAGCAAAGAATAAAGTATAGACAACTCCGAAGAAAAAATTCAAATAAGGGCTCGAGGGAAATAAAAAATTGACATTTATATATGTAGACACTTAATAACAAGAACAATATTGCCACACTTTGTCAAATATAACTATTGATCAACGTCCAGGCTTAGATATGTGCCAAATATGTTCCTCCTGTGATAATGGTTAGTCGTGAAGCGTAATACTGTGCGGGCTCGAGACAAATGGCAGGCGACGAGTAGAAATTGCGACCGCTGTCATCAGCAGAGAATCTGCAGGATGAGTCGGGCACGAGGCCGCTTACTGTTCGGGATAATTGAAACATCGGGAATATAACTTATGCTCTCTTTTCGGTCAACCAGCGGGTTACGGCATACGTCACGGTCAGGCGACTTTTGTCTTATTTTTGCGTGTGCATGACAGCCCATTTGTCTGGTGATATGTAGCACCTACTTTCATGCCTGACACCTGAGAAATTTACGTTTGTATTTCCATCTTTTGCACAAATAAAACTTTTTGCTCTTGGTTTATTTTCCCTAAATCCAATCTGCCTTCGACGTTGCATTTCCGCATACTCGACATCCATACCAACTTCTATATACGTCTTGCTGCTTCGTGTTTAAAGTTTACACATATTTTTCACACGTGAAATTAAATTTACCGAAACGCAGAAAATATTTCGATTGAAAAATATTTCTTTAAATTTTAAGGTATAACTTTGCCAACATATATATTCAGGGAGAAATGAAAATTAAAACAAATAAAACAAGATGAAAATTTGCACATAATTTTACAATTACTGAAAATCTTGTACAGTGTGGGCAAATTTCGATGTTTGTATAGGGGAACTCGGTAACTATAGGAGATACAAAAAAATGGAAGTCACATTCTCGATCTCTTTTTTTGAGACAAATTCACTGGCGGAAACAAAAATTTGCTATCGTCTTTTGTTTTCGAGTTATAAACAAAAGTTCGATTTTTCGACTTTTAGACACATGTGAATATCGTGGT
>JABXWE010067356.1:0-21155 GCA_014611495.1 Limonius californicus
AAAGATATAACTGCACCAAAACAGCCAACAACAACGTGAACAATACACCACAAATACAGAATGACAAAACTGAAGATAACCTCAGCAAACTGCTCAACAAATTTCTAGATGATTTCAAAAGTATGTTTAATCAACTTATTCAGCAGAATAGTATGTTCCTAAATATGCTAACCATGTTAGTAGGAGAAAAATAATGGCTAAATCCCTTCGAATAGCATTATGGCATGCCAATGGTATAATCCAATACAAAGAAGAAATAAAAACTTTTCTCCAGCACAACCTCATCGACATCCTATTAATCAGCGAAACTCACTTTACTAACATGTTCTACTTTAAAATACCAGGATATAAATTCTTTCACACTAATCACCCAGATAATACCGCCCACGCAGGAAGTGCAATATTAATAAAATGTACCATAGACCATTATGAACTACTGGGATACAAAAAGAACGATCTACAATCCACATCAATAAAGGTTAAAGCATTACCCTATGATACAACCTTATCTGCTGTTTACTGCCCACCTCGCCACAACCTAAAAAAAGAAAACTTCGAAGAATTCTTCCTAACTCTTGGCCCCAAATTTATTGCTGGAGGCGACTACAACAGTAAAAACACTCTCTGGGGATCCCGGCTTACTACTACGAAAGGCAGAGAATTGGCTAAGGTACTACATGAAAAAAATACAGTTTTCTATCAACAGGCACTCCAACTTATTGGCCCACTAATCCCGGAAATATACCAGATCTGCTGGACTTTTTTGTCACTAATGGCATTTCAAACTCCTATATGGACGTAGTACCTAACCTTGACCTATCATCGGATCATTCACCAATAATAGCTACAATCAGTACAACTATAATAAATATCAAGGAGGTATCTAGGAAACACAATTCAAAAACTAACTGGGAAGAATACAAAAATGTAATCAACGAAAGCATAAACTTAAAAGATCCTGTTGAACTAGAAGATGCTACCAATAACCTAATTACAATACTTCTACAAGCAGTCCACCAAGCTACTCCGCTCTTGAAAGCCCAAGACAAAAGTACAAATATCCCACTGGAAATCAGACAGCTAATAGCGGAAAACAGAAAAGCCAGAGCAAGATGGCATCGCAGTCATTCTCCAGCCGATAAAACAGCATATAACCAAATAACCAACAAACTCAAGACCAAACTAAAGGAAGCACAACACAGGTCATTTGAAGATTACATCTTGAACCTCAATCGATACGACAATTTAATATGGCGACCGGTAAAAGCAGCACTTAAACCATTACAGGCAAACCCCCCAATTCGCAAACAAAACCCCACACCCGGGCCATGGGCAAGAAGCAACAAAGAAAAGGCGGATCTTTTTGCCAGACATCTCACTGAGGTATTTACACCACACGATGACGCACCAAACCAAGAAATATCCAACTTTCTGAATGACAATCTGCTTCCTACAGAACCTATAAAACCAATTACTCCTAAAGAAATCAAAGAAGAAATAACCCGTTTAAACAATAGAAAATCACCAGGTGCTGACCAAATTACATCAAAAATGTTGAAAGAACTCCCCAAAAAAGGCATTGTAATGTTAACATATATCTTCAATGCCGTTTTAAGACTTCAGTATTGGCCAAATCCGCTAAAGATAGCGGAAGTAATTATGATCCCCAAACCCGACAAAAATCCAAATCATGTATCTTCTTATAGACCCATAAGTTTATTACCAACCATCGCCAAACTACTGGAAAAACTACTACTTAGCAGAATGAGATCACTTTTGGACGAAATCCCGGATCACCAATTCGGATTCCGGCTTCACCACTCAACGACCCAGCAATGTCACCGTGTCGTTCATGAAATTAATAAATCCTTGGAAAGCAAAAAATATTGTACATCGGCTTTTATGGATATTGGTCAAGCTTTTGACAATGTTTGGCACGATGGTCTTCTCTATAAAATCAAGCGCTTTCTCCCTTCTCACTTCTACCTACTCAAATCTTATCTAAGCGATCGTCAGTTTAGAACCAAAGTAAATGGTGAAGTCTCTGACTCATCACAATAAAGTCTGGAGTACCGCAAGGTAGCGTATTGGGCCCTCTGCTTTACTTGTTATATACAGCAGATCTTCCTACTACAACTAATACTATAATCGGCACCTTCGCTGACGATACAGCTATCCTTGCAAGTCACGAAAATCCTGTAACTGCAACTTCCTACCTACAAGACCATCTGAATATAATACAAAACTGGACCAACAAATGGAAAATTAAAATCAATGAATCAAAATTAACACAAGTAACTTTTACCTTGAGAAAAGGTCGATGTCCTCCAGTCACCATCAACGACGCCTTCATCACACAATCTTCTGCAGTGCGATATCTAGGGCTACACCTAGACGAAAAACTTAACTGGAGGGAACACATAACAAAGAAGAGAAAGCAGATAGACTTGAGATTCAAGGAGTTATACTGGCTACTCGGAAGAAGATCGCACCTACCACTAGAAGACAAAATTCTACTATATAAAGTGATAATAATACCGATATGGACGTACGGCATCGAATTATGGGGTTGTGCCAGCAAATCGAATATTTCCATCCTCCAAAGATCCCAATCTAAAATCCTACGTGAACTGACAAACGCTCCCTGGTATGTGTCCAACCGAACGTTACATGACGACCTTCGCATTCCATACATCACCGACGTCATACAAGAAAGAAGCAACAAACATCATGACAGACTTACAACATACAGCAATCCCCTTATACGCCCACTTTTACATCCCCAAGGCAACAGAATATTGAAACGCCACTGGCCAAAGCCAAACGACATCAGATGAAAAAAGAAGAGGACTCCTCACTGGAAGAGGCCTCATCCTGACATATAAGGATTTTCATACTTAAGGTCCTATGTTAGCACATTAGCCTATAGAATAATTTATTCTGATTGCTAATTAATGTACAATAAAATAAAAAAATAAATCTTTCACCAATATTCATCAGTGTCCAAGTGCGGAAACATATGCACTGAGTGAAAGGGATATACATCAAAGACTTAAACGTAAATTATCACAGGATGTATACCTCTGATCAGAATTCAAAATAGAATGTTTGTTTGCTAATAGTCTTACCATAATAACTACTATTATCAAAAGACAGGAAACCTGTAAATTACTAATGAATAATAAGTTAATTAAGTTTATGAGGGTTTACTACTAGTTTAGTTATTAAGTAGTCATTTTTTAATTTTAACGTAAGCATATATAGAACACATTGCTGGGCGGGTGAGCAAAAAAATTAGTATTTATAGATTTTATACAAACAATACTACGATTCAGTATAATTGATAATGTAACTAAGAAAACCAACTTCTTATTGCTCGTTCTTATGAAGCCTTGTTAACGTGAAGTTTATACAATATATCTTTTGGGAAAAACTAGGACTTACTACATATTAATAATATAATCGATTTACTCTACAGTCGTTAGAGCCGCATGCGGCAATAAACCGGCACTTTATGACAATATCATTACGTGAAATGGCTTCAATAAAAACATTAAAAATGCACGAATGTGGAACAAATTCCTGTCATCAGTTGTAAGTTATCAAAATGTATTTCTCAAATTACATATTATAATTGTTGGTTCAGCTTGTAGTAGAAGTCTTGAAAAAAAATTGAACCAGTCGAAAAGTTTTGTTAAGGTTTGCAAACCTGGCTACTTACAAGGTCAATAATCGACTTTTCCATAACTAAAAAATATATGTGGTAGCGTTGTGCTACATATTCAGCAAATACAATTAACTTATGTCAACACAGAAAATCTTTTGCTAAATACAGGGTGTTTCTGAATAACATGCTAATATTTAAGGAGGTTATTCTTGGGTCCATTTTGAGAAAAAAACTTCATATGAACATATGTCCTAAAGGTCTTAACTTTTGAACTACATGGTGTTAAAGTTTTAAGAAAAAAATCTTTTTTTTATGATAACTTTGGTATGACCCTAGATATTTTTGTGAAACGTAGTACGCATCTTCTATGCATCAAAAGGCATTTTCTGCTGTACAACATAATTTTTTATTCTTGCCAGTGGCGTTCGTGCGGGATTTGCATTGAATCATTGTAAAGAGAAAAGTGATAAGCCACTGCTTTTTCTTAAAAGTAAAAATTATTTTTGAAATCCTCATTCCTTTGTGAGCAAATCTGGTCTCTTGATTTTTTTTCGTTTGACGTACGGTTTTCGCATAAAAAAATAAAATTCATTCATGCGAGATGCAAATGAATGAATTTTACGTACGTACGTACGTCAAACGAAAAAAAATCAAGAGACCAGATTTGCTCACAAAGGAATGAGGATTTCAAAAATAATTTTTACTTTAAGAAAAAGCAGTGGCGTATCACTTTTCTCTTTACAATGATTCAATGCAAATCCCGCACGAACGCCACTGGCAAGAATAAAAAATTATGTTGTACAGCAGAAAATGCCTTTTGATCCATAGAAGATGCGTACTACGTTTCACAAAAATATCTAGGGTCGTACCAAAGTTATCATAAAAAAAAGATTTTTTTCTTAAAACTTTAACACCCTGTAGTTCAAAAGTTAAGACCTTTAGGACATATGTTCATATGAAGTTTTTTTCTCAAATGGACCCAAGAATAACCTCCTTAAATATTAGCATGTTATTCAGAAACACCCTGTATAATGCAAGGTAATATGGACCAAGACCCCACTGTTTAGAAAATTCAGCTCACTCAATTAAAGAAAGTACGGCTTAGTATAACTAATGGTAGTCATAGAGCAATAGATAATAAACAATAAAATTTGGAAAAAATGGAAGAATATGTTATCTAGAACCATAAAAAAGTGTCAATTGTCATCTTACACCGGATACTGTGGGATAAGATGAATAAGAAGAGCATAGTATCCTGGGTAAGACGCCAACGGAGTTTAAAATATAGAGTGATTTCTTTATCTTGTAACAGGTATGTAGGTTACACACATGACAGCAGCTTGTATTCCATAGGTATCTAGTAAACTTTAGATTGTTTAAATATATAAAATTCAAAGTAGTTACGTTGGTTGTACTAAGAAACTGCAATATATCTATTTACTAATAAATAAGATACGTATAATTACAATATTTACTTATTTATAACTTAAACAAAACAAACACGGAGAAAGACAAGATAGCATAACAATATGTTGAAATAACAACAAAATCAACAAGAAAAATAAATTAAATAACACAGAAAAACACTAATTAATGACGTAATAAACGTTCAAACTGCCGTCCACCTTGCTGTTCCCATAAATCAATCCGCCGCAGAAGAGAATTTCTAAAACGAGTTAGCATGTGTGGGGTGATTCGCCTACATGATTCAATAATTCTTCCACGTAAATCTTCCTAAGTTTCTACGGAGATTTCGTAGGCGTTTTTTTCTACTTTGTCCCACGAAAAAAAATTTAACGGAGTTAAGTCTGGACTACGTGTAGGCCAAGGCTCAATTGCACCTCTTGTTATTAATCTATTATGGAAAGTTTCATCTTGGTAGTTTCTTACAATTCTATGTGGACAGGTGCTTCGTGATTTACAAACCACATACGCTATCTAACATGAAGAGGAATGTTTTCTAAAAGTTGAGACAAATCATTTTATAAACACGATAAAGTTGTCAACGATACCACAAGTTTACAGTAAAAATTCTTTGAAAGTGTGCTTGCCGAATTCAATGTGGGTTATCTTGTGAATAGAAATGGCAGTTGTGTCTATTTACACACTCATTGTTACTAAACGTCGTTTCGTCGGAAAATTGAAGTTTTCTTAAAAACAGTGGATCAGTACTAACTTCGTTATTTTTTAATTGGCAGAAATTCACTCGACGTGCGTAATCATCTTCAGTAAGGTGTTGCACTAATGTGACGTGGTAAGAATGAAACCGGTTTTCTTTTGAAATGATGAATACTAAACCTTGGCTAAAGTCTACCGTTCTTGCAACTGCTGGTTGACTTATACGGGGATTACGCGTTACTGTTTTGATGTATGCCTCTTTAGTTTTTACAGTTGTGACATGTCGCTGTCTCACTTTTGCCTTAGAAACATATCTATATTGCCGCAAACTTCTTTTCAAATGCTTAAAGGAATTATGTGATAAAAGTGGTCTATCCGGGTGGCTTTGTGCATAATGTCGTGCTGCTAAGTCCGCCGCCTTTCTGCATTCTCCCAAAATTAAC
Source organism: Limonius californicus (assembly GCA_014611495.1). NCBI lineage: Eukaryota > Metazoa > Arthropoda > Insecta > Coleoptera > Elateridae > Limonius > Limonius californicus. Next base: position 6,229 of record JABXWE010067356.1, read on the forward strand.
ATACTATCCGTTTTCTCGCTATTAGAATATATTGAACCTGAATGTTATTACCAGAAGAATCTATACAATTCAACAACTTTGTACAGAAGTTTGCTAAATTTTGACAAAAAAGTAGCTGACATTTGCCTGTCTAAAGGACTCTTAAAGTAAAAAATATTTTTTATGGCTAAAAATACAAGTTAACTATATATTTCATGCACATGTGAGAAGTGTAGCCTATCTACTTGTTACAAAGATAAAGTGATACAATTTCGACCGCTGTCCGAATATGATGTGCAGGTTTCATGTAACAATTTACGATAACTTGCATCTCATATCCAGTCAACTTTTGGGCCCATTTTATCATAATAATTATTATTCCAAACACCACAAAAATAATCACTATCATTATCAATATTATCGGAATTATGAACTGATTCGACGATATATCAACATCGTCTTGATCACTGTTTTTGCTTGAGTATTTTTGTTTTTGACAAACTTTCTTACTGCTTATTTTCTTATAGACTTCCTTTATTTACCTTTTGCGAACTTTTTATTTTCTCTCTCGACCTTCTTCTGCCGTTTTTGGAACGTTTCCTGTAGCTTGATGCGTTTCTTCTCCCGACCTTCATGTAATGTTACAATCATTGCGTGTTTTTTTCTAGAGTTCTCCCAACTTGGTCCTGGTAGAATAGAAATGGGTGACAGCTCTTTAAGAGAAAGCAACGAAACAGTCTGGTGAACTTGGCACCTTCTTCGATTATATTTTCAGCGACAGCTTCTTCTGCATCGTTATTGCAATTTGTAATTATGCTGCTGAAAATGCATAATCTGGAATCCGTTCCAGGCTATATAGAAATATTCCACAATATTCAAAGCCTGATACACCATAGATATTTGTTGCAGCCTGTCGCCATGCTTGAGTAAGCAATTCGCCAAACTGATTTCTTACCCTCCGGATGAGTAGGAATCCAATTGGAATACGCTGTGCTCCAATAATGTTTCAGGGACTTGACGAGAGATCTATCTAACGGCTGTACACAGTGAGCGGTGTGACTAGGCAAGCACAATAACGTTATTTCATTTTCTGAAGGAAAATCGAGAACGGTTACGTCGCTGCAATGAAATAATAAATAATCAAAATAATATATCCTACCATGTAGAGTAGGTACTGCAGAGGTATTAAAGGAACACTCGAGAATGCGAAACTTCAGAAAGCTTTTAAAGGCACATCCAACGCGGCAGTACTATTACAAAATCCGCAGAACAGAGACGTCTGGACTAGACACGAAACTCTAGGATTTCATTAAAGACTCATATCTCAAGACATTGATAAATCCAACAAATTAAGTCTCGTAATACCGAAAATTGAGCTTCGGAAAGAGAAATGATTTAACTGTTAAAGCCTAAAAGAAACTATGAGATTGTCTACGATGGTAAGGGCCGGCTTAGCTTTAAGCTATACTATTGAACTAGAAGTAAAGGCGAATAACATTTATATCAAAGTGGAAACAGAACTACGAGGATGGTTCATCAATTATTGTCCCTAACATAGAAGGCATTCCCCGACATACGAATAATGTTTTTCCTATAAACGTCAGTTATTGACATTAATAATGTCATATTGCAGGTGCCTATCTTCTTGTTTATAAAAGTTATACATTTAATATTACGGTCGTGCTGGTGATTTTGCTGAAATGGAAAAATTCGAGACAAAGGCTGTAATAAAATACCTTTTTAAGAAGGGTTTATCAGCCCAGAATTTATATAATGATGTGTCTGGAGTGTTGGATGATTTTACCCTGTCATATCAAGTAATTAAGAATTGTTGCCGACATTTTAAATTAGGAAGGAAGTCGTATCAAGGTTCACCAGGTGCTGGACGACCATAAACTGTTTTTACTTAAAAACTATTGATTTGTTCGGAGAATTACCGTCAAATATATTGCTGATGCATGTGGCGTTTCCGTTGGAAGCGTTGAAAAAATTTTTCCCGAGGAATTGGGTCAGAAAAATATCTGCGCACGATGGATTCTGCAAATGTAAGAAGCGGGTCAGGTTTCTCACTGCTGCGAGCAATTTGAGAATAATGGACATGGATTTGGATGAATTGTTTGAAAGATTTGTAATTGCAGGTGAGATCTGACTTCATCACTTTGATCCAGAGTCAAAGCGGCAGAGTATGTAATGGCGGAATCGTGGTTCTCCGCCCCAACGAAAGTTCCGTGTGACTTCATCGACCGGAAACATACAGGAAACAGTGCTTTGGCTATCACGGAAAACGCATACCATAAGTTCGTGAAGCTATAAAGCAAAAAAGGCGTGGAAAATTGAAACACTGCTGTCAGTTCTACCAAAACAACGCTCCCGCTGCCAAGAATTGTGTTTCTATGGCTGCTATCCACAATGCTGCATTTTAAATTTTAGAACAACCCCATATTCGCCTGATTTGGCCGTCAGTGACTTTCGCCTATTCCGCAAATTAAAAGAACATCTTCGGGGAACTTATTTTTCAAACGATGATAAGGTGATGGTTGCTATGAATGAGTGGTTTGCAGTGCACGACAAACAGTTTTTTCTAAAGGCATTTATGCTCTGCATCATCGTTATACTAAGTGTGTAAACCTTTTAGGGGATACTGTTGAAAAATAAAGTTGTTTCAAATGTATAAGGGACAATAAATGATGAAGCAATCTCACATGTATCACGAATTGCCTATATCTATCCATTATGGGATGTCGACCTTCTCCATTGCTTTCCACCTTTCTCAATTATTCTTGCTCCTTTTTTCCCGTGATCTCCAAATAAGTGATCGTCTTGTCCGTCTACTATCTTCAATGCTGGCGAGATATTAGGCCACTTAAGTTGTGCGATGCGTCTTAAAGCGTTTAAAGTTTTAGTTTGTGGTGCATTATTGGTTTGACGGTGACTCAGTTTGATGCTGACTCAGTTTGATGCTGACTATTTGCCTTTCGTGTGATTGAGATAGCTCTTGACCATTTCACTTTGTTAAGCTCCAAGCGTTAGTAGAAGGAGGACATACTAATCGTATACTTTCCATTTTAAGGTGTTTAGAATGTCCAATTTGAAGATATAGCTTAGCTTTCGAACGCATTCCAAGGTAATTGTATCCTGCATAACATAGGGTCGTAACATTATTAAAACTTTTACACAAGATACCTCGGCAGAATCTTAGAAAAAACTACAACTAGCGCTTTTCGGACGAGGGGTGATATGTACGTGGCTTGCAAACGGAACTTAACGTGAAGTTAGCAAGACTTGACGCTTTCCAATCAGATGTTGTTAAACGGATGCGTCGTAACTTATTATACCAAACAGAACAAAAGGAAGAGGAGTAACTACTAAATATCGTTTTCGGAGAGCAACTCTATAATAAACACTATAGTTGCCATCAACAATCCAGCTCCCAAAAAAATAAAATCACTACTCAAATGCGTAATGCCTAGTGGTCGCATTGGCTTATTCTTTGCATAATATGTTAATTTTTGAGCCTCACGCATGATTTGTTCGTAAAATCCATGCTCGTACATCAGTCTAACACGTTTGTTAAACGTTGACATAAAATAATGACCCTTTCGCATGCAAAGTGTTATTTCCATTGCAAATAGTTTCGAATCTATTGTATCAACCTCTGATATTCGATGCTTACTCGACATTTTTATGGATGTTGTGGACATCGCAGCACTAAGGTCCCGATATTCTACAATTTTTCTTAAAGCTTCACCTTGATTAACGTCTGCTACAGCTATTAAATTCTTTTGTAGTTTGTTGTTTATTTCATACCCATATATAACGCTGAAGTTGAATTTTCCTATACCTCCTTGGGCCAGCAATGCCAAGCCGGATTCGGTTAGTTCTTCTACTGTGGTAATTCCTTGCGCATAGCAAGGTTTTGTTAAAAAACTGATTAAGTTTGCATTAAATGATGTGTACATTAGCATACAATAAATGGAATAAAATAATGCAAGAACTCTTACGGAGTTGGATCTTGGACGAAGATATTCGCAACCGCAAAATAAAATTGCTGAAACTGCTAGAAAGCTTCTCTCAAACTGGCGAAAATTTATTCGATCGTTACTGTACTGCGCCAATGCCCACCATGCAATAACCACTACAAGCAACGATATTCCAATGGCTATCCAAACGTTAGTCTTGTAGATATTAGCAATTATTCTAGGACCGTACAATTTATTGGTTTTTGGGAGGGCCCAAACAAAATGATCGCGAAATAATATTTCAGTCAAATCGTAGTCCTCAAGGTATTCTGCTTTTCGTATTATTACAAGTGAGAATAATATACCCGCAGTGTAGTTATAATGGTCAATCTTTATATCGTTGAAGTCAAATCCTGTATCAACTGCATTCAAAGTTTTACTAACAAACTGTATCGCACGGTACACAAGACAATTAGTTGCTACAGTTTCTAAAGTGGCTGTTCGTACAAGATTATGTACTTTAATGGGACACCTATTGAGATTCTTGAAGGTTTCCTTGAAACTAATTGAAAGATTAACATCACAGCGTAATCCAAGAACAATTTTTGCTGCGCTTCCACAATCGTTACCTGTGGCAAACGGATCAGACGTGTACACTTTTGGAAGTGATTCTGCATCACATCCTATCACCAGTGGGTTTGCTATGTCGTGCCTCCACAGAACCTCAAAAGTATTCTTCAAATTGGTAATGGGAGAAGATATAATTAAAAATTTGCCTCGTGGCGTTTCGCTTGCGTTCCAAATGGAGCTGTTCTTCAGTCTGTTTAAAGTTTCATTCATGGAAGCGTGTCCATTAGTATATATAACGTAATTTTTGTACCAATTCCATGAAATCCTAATAGGATCCTTAATACTGACAATTGTGCGTGGATTATCAATGTGAAGAGGAACAAAATCCGCCCTTGAATTTTCAAAAACGAAACAGATTGTAACGTCATTAGAAAATATCTTTTGAATTATGTAGTCTACACATGATATTAATTGTGTATTAATATTATCAGGTTCGTAAGAAAAAGCAATACGATTTAGTAGAAGTAATAGCATAGGCAGAACCAACCGCGGACGCTTCATTTTTATATTTTCTTGGTAGGTTCAAAAGAGGGAACAATGAGGCTTCATTGTATAGCGAACTATAAAGTAATCTATTCGTCGGTTATACCAGTACAATCGATTTACTTTCTAGTGGCTAAACATGCGGTACAAAAAATAGCACTTAATGACAACGTAAGTGAAATGGCTTCGATAAAAATGTTAATTCTGGAATACGTAACGAATAGTTTTGTAGACATCAGTCACTATTTAAAAAGGTTTTACATTCACTCTACGCTTTTAGTTCAAAACTCTTCTATTGTGATTTTTCTGATTTGTGGAAACATTTTAAACCATCTTTTAGCTATAATATCAGAACAATATCAATTTTTTAAACACAAAGTTTAATCTTTTCAGAATCCTCAGTGAATTTAGCTTTTATAAACCCTTATTGCTTATTAAAACTATTTTGTTGTTGGTTTTAGTATTATACCAAGCGATAAAATACTTAATCGTGGTGGAACAAAATCCGCAAACGTGTAAATAAACATATTGTGGAAACCGTGGGTGAAAGCATACTTTCTGTTATACCGTATGTTCAGATACAAAACACAACAGCATTGGCCATCGGGAATAAAATAATACTTCGCATGCTTTGGGATTTAAATAAACTAAACAGAATAATGTTACGTAAAATTATTAGGTTGCTTGCTTGTTCTCATACCTTCCCGAAAAATCGAACAAATGTGTTATATTGCAAAGTACATTACATTCGGAAAAAGCAGTATCAAACCAAACAAGTCAAAAGCCTGTAATTATACTAGATTACAATAAAACAAAAGGGGCAGTCGTCACCTTGGATAAAGCAGTTTTGGGTTATACAGCAAAGAGGAAAACAAACCGTTGGCCACTTATCGTCTTCTATAATATAATTGACATTAGTTCTTACAATGCCTACGTTTTATTCTTGAAAGTAACTAATAGTTGGGGTTCAAAAGATCGTCGAAAACGACGACGTTTTTTAGAAAATTTGGGCATGTCGCTGGTAAAACCACAGATTGAAAGAAGAAAGTACCTTCCTAGAACAAAAGCCGCAAGGGACGTTGTTGAAAAAGTAAAATCTGTAACAGCAAATGTTCAAGATAACGCAGCTTCAACATCAACTCAATCTAGAAAGAGGGGCAGATGCTATATGTGTAAAAAAACAGACAATAAGTGCTCTAGTTTGTGCTGCAAGTGTGTAAACTATTGTTGTAAGAAACATGTAGAGCAAATATGCACACAGTGTTATAAATAGATAAAATGATTTTTTTGCTTTTATAAACTTACTTTTTCTTCTGTCAATTATAAATTTCATTTAAGTGTTCTTTTCTTTACTAAATATTCATTGTTACATTCCGCATTGTCTATTTTGCGTAAACGTTTATTCTTAGTTCTTGCATTTGTTTTGAAAAGTATTGTTCAATTTCCTTTTACGAAATAAATGGTTGCTTTTTGTACGCTATAGAATGTTTACTTTAATACAAAAAAGAAGGTTTTTTTTTCTCTCAGTCATTCATACTACCGTTCCCCTCCCCCCGGAACCGCTTTCGCATTACTTCAGGGGGGTGCGGGCGTCCCTTACATACTAAACATTCATGCAACATGCACCCTAAACTTAACTAAGCAAATGCGGTCGCCCCAGTCGGGATTCGATCGCCCCAACGGAGCAACTGCATTTGCTGTGACCTCGAGTGGCCAATGCGTTCTCGCACTAGACCACCGCGGTCCCACTAAAAAGAAGCTAGGTGATATTAACCAGTCATTTTCACGTAATGGGTCGTTTTGGACCCGGACACCTTATGTGTGTAGACAAAACGAACAACGCACCAAGGCAGTGTATGCCGTTTCGCGGTCATCGATATGAACCCGCATATAATCTTACATATGAAGTTGATGATGGAGAGCAAGATAAGAATCACGGTAATTTTTTAGCCATCGTAGCCACCTTTCTATCAAAGACTACATTAAATAAAATTATATTAATAGTAGGGCGATTAACGCAAAATACAATAGCACAAGAGATAAAACAGGCAAGATTATTTTCAGTAGAAGTAGACTCTGCTCAAGATATCACAGTTTTAGATCAACTTTGTTTGCGTGTGCGATATGTTTTCAATGGGAAAGTTAACGAAAAGTTCTTGAGAATGATTCCTATTACTCTTGGCACCGGTAAAGCACAATATGAAGTAATTAAAACAGAAATGAATGATTTGAAAATTAATTTAAATTGGATGGTTAGCCAATCTTTCGATGGAGCTGCAAACATAAGTGGTCAATATAATGGGCTTCAGGCTTATTTGAAAAAAGATGCTCCGGATTCGCTATTTACCCATTGCCATGCACATGTACTTAATTTAATTATTGGAGATATTACAATGTGTTGCATTAAATCTCAAGACCTATTTGGCTTGTTGCAAAATATAGCAAATTAAGACAGTCATACAAACGAAATAATTTCTGGGTTGAAATTTTGGGAAAACATCATGGAATGGATAAATTGCGACGATTTCAAAAAATTGGTGAAACAAGATGGAATAGCAAACATGCAGCACTTTTATCAATTTTTCATCAGTTAAACGAAAAACATTCTGATAGGCACCGTTACATTAATTTGATAGAAGTTCTACGGATACGACAAAAATATTGATGCTAAAACTGCTAAAGAAGCCAGAGATTTATTAACCAAAATTACTTCATTTGATATGATCCTTACAGCTTTTATTTATCTCAATATTTTGACCGTTAGCCCGTCGTTGTCGGAATATTTGCAAACTCGTGGCTTAGACTATTTAGCCACTTGGAACAAAATTAAAAGTTTTAATGAAGAATGTAAAAGTTTAAGCAATAAATATGAATCAATTTATGATTCTGCTCAAAAATTTGGAATAGAGATGGAATAACAATTAAATCACCTTGAGCTAGATAATATCGAAATTAAGCATAAGCTTGACATTCATAGAAAAAGATTTAAAAAAGGAATGGCTGATGAAACTGCAGTTGACGACGGTGGAAACATGAACTCAGAGCAAATGGTTAGAGTAGAAGTGTTCCGATATATTTATGATGTACTGTTGGCGTCTATTGATAAGAGATTTTTACAAAACAAGAACATTTTTGATAGTCTTGCATTCTTGGATCCGAAATGATTCCATGATATCAACAAAGGGAAACTCCCTGTTTCTGTTACGTCATTAGAGTTTCTTTCGACATCTTCTAAAACAGATTGTGAACAATTGTTCAATGAACTGCTTAATTTCGCCAAATCGTACAGTAGCATAGTTTCTGACAAAAATATAGTGACTACTCATAAATGCAAAATGTGTGTCTTGTGCTTTTGAGCTGTTACACAAATATAACTTTGTGAAAGAACTTTCTCTAAATGAAAAATAATTAAAAACCCATTACGATCATCCATAAGTGATGAAACAGCTGGAAAAATGCTGTTTATGTAGGGGTAAGTGATTCCAAATGTTTCATTGCAGGCGCCTGGACAGGCCCCTACAAATATTAGCGCCCCTGAAATAATATAGCCAGTCCGCGCCTGTACATCTGTATTTGATTTGTGCAATTCACAACCCGCAATTGTATCTGCTAACTTCGAGGACAATGTAATTGATCATGAAATAAGACAATTGATGTGTCGCCCTGACACAATTACACTTTCTTCATTTCAAGAAAATATCTTGTCATATATAGGTTTCATTATAAGAAAATTATTTAAAAAAAAATGAATATGTACATTACCAACATATTTTAACACAGGAGTATGTTCCTGGCCGTAATGATTCCATCAATATGAGTGATCATTAAGCTTTTACAAGATTTATTTCAAGAGGTAAATTATGTGTACCATCAAATGGTGTAATCGAAAATATTAATTACACTGAAAAGGCTTTCAGAAGTGAGATTGTGTTAGGCTATACACACAAGCCAATTTAAAAAAAAGAATTTTAACTGTGGTTATGCAGCATTTTTTGTCAAAAATGAATATTTTATTCCAACCACCACATCCTGTTGTTAACATGTGCGAAGATTTGCATGAAGTACAAATTAATAAATATATATGTAATGCTTTTGCTGACACCAGGATTAATATACAGGGTGTTTCCAAATAAGTGCGAAAGTTTTTAGGGGGTGATTCCTTGTCGAAAATTAAAGGGGGTCTTTCATGTAAAGAAAGCTCTTAGGCCTGTCCTTGAAAAGTTACACGCTTCCAAAAAATGAGAAAAAAAATTAGTTTTTTTGCTTTTGTGAAATTGTTGAAGAGTTAAAGAAATGGCATTTTGTGGGCGTGTTCTACCAATAAAAACGCTACCTATGAATATTTTTTTAATTTTGTTGTGATCTTTTAAAGGGGTGAAACATGCAACCCCTATTCCATTTTTTACCATATTTTTTTACCAAAATTAAATTTCTTGATTTAAAATATTGTTGAAAAGAATGATTTAGTGCTAAACTTTTTTAACTCTTGTGTTGTTTCCGTAAAAGCAATAGTTTCTTAATAAAAATATAAAATACAACATCGTGCATGAACGGATCTTCTGCAAATGGAATCGAAAAAATCTAGTAGGTGGCTGTCACGTTTTGTTTGCACAAATTATGACCTCAATCGTAGTATTTTAAAATTATTCCGCTTGTTTTAACTTTTAATGTAAGCATGTACCAGTACCATGTTTTGTTTTAATAGAATATCAAATTAAAAATACGAACAAAACAAAACTATGTGTATTACAACAAAGAAAAAGACAACAAGATCAAACGGAACAGAGTTATAAAAACTGCTCGAAATGACCACCTCCAACCATTAGACAGGAATCAAGTCTTCGTCTCATAGATTGGCGGAAACGTTGAAATATTCCGGGTGTGTTTTGGATTGTCTCGCAGCCTGCAATGATGAGATTCCTTAAATCATTTACACATTCAATGGGGGTCGTATAAACCAAGGACTTAAGGTGACCCCAGATGAATAAGTCCAAGGGGTTTAAGTCTGGAGATCTGGGAGGCCAAGGTTGAGGTCCTGCTCGGCCTATCCAACGATTTGGATACACGTCGTCCAAGTACTGACGAGCAGTTATGCTAAAATGGGCAGGTGCACCACCAATGTTGCTTAAACCATATTCGTGGTCGAATAGCTAGAGGAACATTTTCAAGTAAAATGGGAAGCTGCTCCTGGAGAAAATTTGTATAGGATGCACCATTTAGCCTCAACGGTAGAAAATACGGTCCAATAACAATTTCGCCAATAATTCCGACCCACACGTTAAGTGATAATTCATATTGGTACCGACCTTCTTGAATTGAATGTGGGTTATCTTTGTCCCACAGATGGTTGTTATGAAAATTTATAATCCCTTGCCTTGAAAAGTTGGATTCGTCAGTGAACAATACGTTTTCTAAAAATTGAGCATTTTGGGTAATCATTTGAAGACTCCATTGACAAAAGTGTACTCGATGGGGAAAATCTCGCGGCAAAAGTGCCTGGACTCGTTGAAAATGGTAAGGATACAATTGGTGATTCTTTAAAATTAGATTAGTTTATTGCAAACATCTAGTGTTTCAGCAATTTGCCTTGTACAAAGTGATTTTTAAAAAAGTCAATTGCAGCAAGCCTAGAAAAAAAGCTATTCCGTCTGCAGTCAGCTGTAATGAGCTTTGAATGACATTCACCTGTATGTCAAACTGTGTGACAGTTCAGGTAGTTAAAAATTTTGGCCCAACAAAATGTGAAAAAGAACAAGTATTTAGTTGCAACTGATTTGTAATTTATTAAGGTAAGTAAATTACAGGTTTTTCGTCAAGATTTCTTTCACAGCAAGTGTTCGAAATGTCCACCCCCTTGCTCTATACACAATCTTGCTCGTTTTTGTAAACTTCGAGACACATTTTCGAGCATGTGCTGTGAGTTATTTATTTCGTTGCATTTATGAATTATTCTTGCGGTAAGCTCATCTAAATTTTGTATTGGTGTCTGATAAATTGAATTTTTCACATAGGGCCAGACAAAAAAATTCAACGTAGTTAAATCACAGGACCTGGGTGGATAAGCAACTGGAGTGTTCCGACTGATTACTCTATTGCCGAAGAATTCCTGAATAAAATTCAAGTTCAAGTACAATGAACAGGCGAGCCATCCTGCTGGAAGTACCCTTCCCGCAGCTCTTGGTCATCTAACTGATTAATAAAAGGTTCCAAAATCTCTTCGCGATACCCTTGCATTGATTGTCCTTTGAAAGAAAATTGGTCCTACAAGTCGTCGTTGGCTAAGACCAATCCACACGCCAAGCTTTTGCGGATGAAGTGGTGTTTCTCTAAACGCATATGGATTCTCCGCAGACCAAATTCTCATATTTTGGGAGTTCACATATCCAGATAAATGAAACCATGCTTCGTCCGAAAAAAAAACACGTTATTCAAGTCGTTGTCTTCAGGAAATGCGTTTAAAAACCATTAACAATATCGTTCTCTTAGAGGCATGTCTGCTGGTAGAATCTGATGAACTGAAGTTACTTTATATGGGAATAACTTTAAATCTGCTTTAAGAATATTCCTCGTAGTTGTGTAAGACAAATCAATGCGCTGTGAAAGACGTCGAAGTGAAGTTGAGGGAGCTTCAGCCATTATTTGTTTAACATTTTCCAGGACGTCTGGTGTGCGTTCTGTAGGTCTACCGCTACCATTTCTGCGTGTACCACCACCCGTTTCATCGAATAATTCCAAGTGTGCCTTAGAGCATCGTAAAATCGAATGTATTCAACAATTCCAAAATGGTCTGTAAAATCGTTGAAGCATTCCTGGATCGAATACCGCCACTCACCATTTATGATGATTCCAGTTCGGTAATAAGCTTTTACCATAAATATCTTATGCTGCACTGTGAAATTCATTTTTGAATAAATAATTGAAACTGCTTTATTTAATTATTGGCAGCTATGCTGTTACAATTTTCATATTGTCAGATTCTAAAGCAAAATATAGACGGGACAATCCTAGGCTACTGCAATTGACTTTTAAAAAATCACTTTGTACTTAATTCCGGACGATCTTCAATCATATTAAGAACCTCCTCTTCCAGTGCCACCGTTCTTATTACTCGTGGACGACCATAATCAGTTTTTCGTTTTTGAAAAGTCCCTCTTTCACAGAGACGTTGGTGAAGACGTGCAAAAATTGTGTGATGAGGTATCACGCGCTGAGGATACATCTCTGCATAGAGCCGTCTAGCTTCCAAAGAATTTCCATTGACACGACCATACATAAAATGCATATCGGCCATTTCAGCGTTAGTGTAATTATTCATATTGAAGATTTAAAAGGCACAATTGAACTTTCAGCTACCACCTAAAAATCAAAGCGACTTGACAGCCATCTACTAGATACTACGATTGAAGTTATAATTTGTGCAAACAAAACGTGACAGCCACCTACTAGATTTTTTCGATTCCATTTGCAGAAGATCCGTTCATGCACGATGTTGTATTTTATTTTTTTATTAAGAAACTGTTGCTTTTACGGAAACAACACAAGAGTTAAAAAAGTTTAGCACTGAATCATTCTTTTCAACAAATATTTTTAAATCAAGAAATTTAATTTTGTTAAAAAGTTCTGGTAAAAAATGGAATAGGGGTTGCATGTTTCACCCCTTTAAAAGATCACAACAAAATTAAAAAAATATTCATAGGTAGCGTTTGTATTGGTAGAACACGCCCACAAAATGCCATTTCTTTAACTCTTCAACAATTTCACAAAAGCAAAAAAACTAATTTTTTTTCTCATTTTTGGAAGCGTGTAACTTTTCAAGGACAGGCCTAAGAGCTTTTGTTTACACGAAAGACCCCCTTTAATTTTCGACAAGGAATCACCCCCTAAAAACTTTCGCACTTATTTGGAAACACCCTGTATATGCAAAGAATTTTAGGAAAATCAGCAACAATTAGGCCCAAACCGCATAAGACAATTTTATTTTACCATTTATAACTTTTAATACTTTTATTGTGTACAACCTTTAATATGTATAAGCTATCTACATATTTTGCATAAGCTACTAGAGAATATTAAAGAGGGTAAATAGGAAAGAGGCGACAACTTAGCTTTTTTGATGCATTAGAGATTAGTGCCACTCTATTCGGAAGAGTGGCACTATTAGAGATGAGAAAGTGCCCAATGCCCGCGAAATTTAAAATACAAAAAATTGTAATTTAAAATAGAAATTTATTTAACGACATAATTGGTTAAGAAATTTTTTTACAACCAGAAGTAACAATGGTACTTAGTGAGTTTATTTTGTTCAAAGGTTCCTTCTTACAGAATGAACTACTACTTTTAACATTTAACATTGTATATTCTTTGCCATTTATATATTTATTGGCATTTTTTAACATAACTTTGAGTTTTAGGAAATAAAAGTCTCTAAATTTTAAATATTCCAATCAACCATCTTTAATTAACATGTTACACATTGCTAAATTTTAGACAAAGAACAACAAGCAGCGTTTAAAAGAATTATCGCAGACTTTAAATATAAACTATTCTAAACAGAACTGAAAACACTATTACTATACTACACAAATGTAGTTAAAAACTTATTTTTAATAGAACATAGTTTACACAAAGGCATGCATACCAACTGACTTGCTAGCATATCTTGATGCATTCTTTTTCATTTTCTTACTACTTACTTTCATACGAAAAGTTAAAAATCTTTTAATTATAATTAACCTTAAGTTATGGCATTTTAACAAATTCTGTCCACCTGACGCCAAAATCATTTTACTTTTTATATTTTCATAAGATAAATGTTTATGTTTTTTAAATATTAATTCTAATTCTTCAAAAAAATTAAAAGTTTCAACGTTACAAAAAAAAACGTCTTTTTTATAACTCTTCAAATTTAAAAATTTCGTATATATGAAAGAGAATTAATTTTTGAATTTTTAGAACCAGCAGTATATACCTATACATTTTGTACAAGTTTTATGATTTTTTATGATGCTATGAATTATGTAACCAGAAATCACATACAAACTATTTTTTTCTGCAAAACCCAATGGTGCCATTTCCACTTTCGCATTTTCTGGGTTAGATAAATTTGGGATTTCAGCTGCAGACACTTTGTTTTTTATATGTTCTAATAAACCATCAAAATAATGTCGATCATCTTCATGGTAATTACTTCTTGGAATTTCTTTTATATATTGTGACACAGATATTAATTTCAAACATGTTTTTAACTGAAGAGCATTTGGGATGCGGTGAAGTGAACGAACTACAGAAAATAGATTTTCGACACATTCTTGGGTCAATCGTCCTCCAAGAATAAAATGGAAGTTTTCTTTGTCCAGCAGTAAACCCTGGATATCTAAAAGTGTTGTTGTTGATACTAAAATTCCTGTTTGTACCGGTTTCCAGAGATTTTTCTGTCCAATTTTCAAGTTCCTGGTTATATCAATTACTTCTTCCAACAAACTTTTTGTTTTCAAATATTCATCCATATTTTTCTTGGATATTGCCAACTGTATACTTCTCATCGTCATAATTTTATACCACTTATTATATATTTCCAAAAACCAGGCAGTTGTTAAATATTTTGGGTCCTTTATTTCAGCCAAAAGTTTCAATCCGCAACTCAAATCATGACTTATCACATGCAATGCTTTGTCCACACGCATTTTGTCAAAATTGCTTTTCATTTCGATGTCTTCGAATTTCAGTTTAGGACACAGCTTCAATTCTTGTTGGCTGTCATATTCTACCATGTCAATAATATGTTGCCATTCCACAATATTATTTGGTAGATTATACTTTGAAATAACACTTTGCGGTAATTGTATTGTTTTATTATTATATAGTGCTGTTCTTAAA
>JABXWE010067360.1:0-10830 GCA_014611495.1 Limonius californicus
GATAATGAAATAAAATCCCCAGACAAGCAGTTCTTAAAAACAAATTTCAGGGTAACAGATCCAGGACGCAAGCCCCGGATCACAAGTATCTTCAATAAAAAGCTGCTGAGCAAACATTCTCCAAGCAGGAATGAAGGTTACCTGAAAGAGCTTCATTTACAAAAATCTTTAGGTAAAGAAAGATTCCTGGGGAGATGTCTTCAGACAAAAATCCCCAGGAAGTGAATAAAAATATCCGAATAAAAGAGTTGGGACAAAAGTCTCTGTGCGGAATATATACAAATAAAAAACTCCGGAGTAAATCTTCTTGAACAAACATTTCAGTATAGAACAAACAGAACCCCAGATCAGTCAATTATAAATAACCAGACAGAACGACCAATCAAAAATGTGCTGCTAAAAAGGTCGAGATAAAAGTAACCTGGAGAAGCTTCATTCATAAAAAGTAAAACAAAGTTGACAAAAAGTCCCAGTTACCATGCACCTGAACTAGAAGTTCCTGAAGTATAAGGTCTTGAACCAAAATAACTGGAACCGGAACAACAATCAAAATTCTCAGAAAAACAGTTCCTCAATACAAAATGTCCAGATAAAAAGCTAGGACGAAAAGTAACAGAAGGTTTCTGATGAAGGAGTCACAATAAAAATTCCCAAATGAGAGGTTCTGAAGCAAAACTATGTAAATAAAGGAATTGGAACCAAGGTCCTCAGACTAACGTTTCTTGAATAAGAGGTCTTTAGAGGAAAGCTCCCACACAAAAACTCTCGACACAAGAGTGTAAAAAAAGAGAAACAGAAAAAAACGAAAGAGACTGCGGATAAAAGGTGGCCGGACTAAAGTAATTCCAATATTTGTCATTCTCACTTTCATACAGTAATGACCTTCACGTTAGGTTGTGTTTTAGTGTAAGATTTTCCTGTCAATAAATTCCAATGTTCTTTGGTATTAGTAGCCTGTAAAGTATTTGCGAAATCAATGCTATGTTTTCCTATCTGTAATCCTACAATATATCAATTTTGCAACTGCTAAGGTGTATATTGTTTAATAATCTGCTGCTGTTCCACTAAATATTTTTACACTTCTTTTTCTTTGACTGTTACGAAACTTAGCGATCTTCTCTCCTATGCCTATGTCCGGCGTTTTAAAGTAGCACAGACATAGAGGACCTACAGCTTAACGTAGACTAACTAGGCAGAATACTTCGTTGATTTGCCATTGCCTTGCGAGAAATAACGGCCATTCAAAATCCGATGTTCCGCTACTAGGAATTGAACCACAGACCTTCAGTAGAAGGCTAATGCGCTTAGCTCTAGCCCACAACCGCCTTTTTATACATATAAATTCATTGTAAAATGCGCTGATGCAGAAGTAGTTTGTTCGAAGACCTTTTCTCCCCTAATTACAAATAAGATAAATGTTAATATTTGAAATGACAAACGTTTTCCAATTGAATTTGTTACTTTTTTGCATTTTTTTGGAATATTTTCTAACATTTTGCTCTTGACAGCTCTTCCTTTAAACGAGTCTTATTGAGTAATTCTATGAGGTTCTTCTTACCAACGTTTCTAAGTAAATTATTTTCAATGTTTATGTTCAAAAACATTTTTCTTATATTAAACCTTTAGGAGAAAATCTAGCGCAGAATTTCGAAGGTGGATGTGGTAATAATCCGACAGTAAAATTTTCGTCTCCCTATCTATAAAAGAGAGCTACGGAATACGGATCTGAACAAAAGGGTCCGAAGGCAATAAATATTAAAGGTTTATTAGGAACATTGTGTAAAACAACAGAACCTGATCCGATATTATATGGAAGCGGGCCATCTCGTAAACCAGAAGACCTTACACTTTACAACTTTACAAGAATTTCACCGTTGTCGAGTAGATACGGTCTCAGTTTTAGAAAAATGCCTTGTAAAATATTATAAAACATCTCAGTAAACAAGAAAAAAGACACCCACGGCCGGTGTGTGTGGTTTCCTACAGTTTTGAAAATGATCTCGATTTTGCGAAGGGCCTTTGTTGTGATTTCCATAACTGTGCTTTTATCTCTCACACAAGTGGATCTGGTTATAAATCTAGAGTTTAGTACGTTCTTATTGTACAATGAAACTAATCTGAAGATATCTTGGACGATAGCAGGTGTTCGTATCGAGTAGTGTCCTGTGTATTATGATGTAAATCAAGATCAAGTCACGATACCTCGGCCATTTGTATTCAAATGTACCAAAGTGGTGCGGATACATCCTATAACAGCTCCATTTTTAAAGTATTAAATAATAATCAGCGGACAAAGCATATTTATGTGACCACAGCTGTTCACTTAAGTTCAGTCATCAGAAATGGCTTTACCAACGGCATCCTCTCGAAATGCACTTTAATTGGTTACAGCTCTCATTGTTAGACCCTTCGGTGCAAGAAATGCAGTACAATGTATCAGTTAAAAATTTTGAAATGGCCGTGATTAATGTCGACGCTGGACTCGTGAAAAACGAACGTAACATGCATTAAATAACGCAAGGGAGACGTTTATGAGGCTATTTTAAAATTAGAAAGTAATATTGTGCCGTATGTATTAAACAGCCATCGATCTGTATTTTATAGCTTGCAGCATAAATGTCATGTGCACTGCGTATTTTGCTTTATCTAAAAGCCGAACTCGACGTGCACTTTACACATCTCTTATTCGAAGTTCGCATGCAAAGATGTTTCCTACACACCTTCGGAGATATAATTGATGGAAGTCATTAGCAGCAGTACCGTATCTTACCCACGAACAGTGCGTGACAAAAACGAAGATCCCTCCGTATAAAGGCCACCAGAAAAGTCTTCACGACCTAAGGAAAATTACATATTTTACTATTTACAGTTTGTACGTAATCGTGGATATCCTACAAAGAGCTTGATCTACATACATAGGGTGGATGGTTACGCCCGGAATAATAAATTTTAAGATATTAATGTGTAGATACTTTTCAGCAGAATTATTGTATGGATATACATTTGGGTCTGCTTAGCCACACAGAAGTGTTTCACTAATTCACCTTAGACATATTTATTCTATATTTCCTTCATTTTTAATTGTTCCAACTATACATTGAGATTTCCAAAGACTCAACGCAAATATTTTAAATTTAATAACCAACCCCATATGGTGAAGAAGTTGGGTAAAAATTGTTTGTAATGCTATATAGATAGAGGGAAAGATCATTTGGAAAAGTTAGCCCGAATCATAAATTACAAACAGATAACAAGTTATATAGAAAATTCATATCTGGATTCTATTAGTAATTAAAGTTTATACTACTACAACCTTACATTAACATTTTTTACTATAATTCCAGATAGTGTCACGTTACGTACCCTTGTTGTGTATTTTTTTTGTTTGTCATGAGATACTTTATTCGTCGCAGGTTCGAATCTAAACCAGCTGAGCTGAATTCGTAAATAAAACACCAGAGAGGTTCGATACATTTATTAAAGAATTTTTACTGCAGACAGTGTTCAGGCTAGGAATCTGCAGGAAACCTTAGCCAGGGTAGTATGTTGATCTCAAGCAAGAAGGTCCCCCTTTTGAAATGCTAGTTACAGTTAGAACCAATTGTCCGGTTAAAACAAAACAACAAAGAAGGCGACGGTACAGGGTGATTTCCTGAAAGTCTAGCCGACGTGCCTCAAACTGCCATCAGCTGAGAGGGGGCCGTAAGCAGCTGAGGTACCTCCAGCGCTGGGCAGCATAAAGAGTTCAGGAAACCTGCAGCTGCAACTGAGACACCTCAAAGCTCAATCAGCAGCAAAAGGTTCGTAAGCAGCTGAGATACCTCAGTGTCCGGCAAGATAAAGAGTTAAGGAAACCTGCAACTGCAACTGAGACACCTCAAAGCTCACTCAGCAGCAGAAAGTTTGTAAGCAGCTGAGATACCTCCAGCGCTGGGCAAGGTAAAGAGTTCAGGAAACCTGCAACTGCAACTGAGACACCTCAAAGCTCACTCAGCAGCAGAAAGTTTGTAAGCAGCTGAGATACCTCCAGCGCTGGGCAAGGTAAAGAGTTCAGGAAACCTGCAGCTGCAACTGAGACACCTCAAAGCTCAACCAGCAGCAAAAAGTTCGTAAGCAGCTCAGATACCTCCAGCCCTGGGCAAGGTAAATAGTTAAGGAAACCTGCAGCTGCAACTGAGACACCTCAAAGTTCAATCAGCAGCAGAAAGTTCGTAAGCAGCTGAGGTACCTCCAGCGCCCGGCAAAGTAAAGAGCTAAGGAAACCTGCAGCGACAACTGAGACACCTCAAAGCTCAATCAGCAGCAAAAAGTTCGTAAGCAGCTGAGATACCTCCAGCGCTGGGCAAGGTGAAGAGTTAAACAAACCTGCAACTGCAACTGAAACACCTCAAAGCTCAATCAGCAGCAGAAAGTCTATATGCAGCTTAGATACCTCCAGCACTGAGAAAGATAAATAGTTAAGGAAACCTGCAGGTGCAACTTAGACATCTCCAAGTTCAATCAGCAGTAGAAAGTTCGTAAGCAGATGAGGTACCTCCAGCACTGGACAAGGTAAAAAATTAAGGGAACTTGCATCTGCAGCCAAGATACCTCAAAGCGCAATCAACAAGTGAGAGCTCTGAAGCAGCCGAGATACTTCAAACCGTTAGACAAGGTAAAGAGTTAAAGAGTGACCTCACAGCTCAATCAGACGAAGAAATTTCGTAAGCAGCTGAGATACCTCAAAGCACTGGGTAAGGTACGTATAAAGAATCTGTAAAATGACGGTGCCTCTTGACGATTAGATCAAGAATAATATCCTGGCAACTTACTTCTGATTTTACAGGCCAAGAAGGAGTTTTGGGTGGTGAAAACATGCTGCACGTACATACCTATCTTAGAAATAAAATTAATTTTGTGGCCCCATTAAATCTTCACTTAAAATAATGAAATTTGAATACAAATTTTAGGGTCAAGCTTAAACAAATATCTTCCTTAATTTAATATTAAAACGTTTATGCATGGAATATCATATAATAGGTTTTATTTTCACTGTAAGATTTTATTGAAAAACCGCATCAATAATTTCATTTCTAGAAGAACATCATAAATTAAAGGATTATTCAAAACGTGTGACTCCTTAGATGTGTTGAGATAAAAGTTATTTGTAAAAAACAAATTTGAATAACAACCCAGAAATGTTAAAAATGTGTAAAAGTGCTCACACAATACAGCAACTCATGGAGATCATCACACTTATTTAGTTAACGTCGTTATATTCGGGATCTCGTTTTCCTCGAGGTCGACTTAAGTGAGTCAAACTGTATAATATACCAGTATCTGACATTTGGGCGCTGCCGTTTTGGCGCCAGAACGTTTTGGTGCTGATAACTTTGGCGCCAGGACATTTAGGCGCCCTGTATCCGTTTGGGAGTCAACCCCAATACAGTACTTACATTTTAATAGAAGCTTGTTACAAAAAATTATGCACAGTTAGTGTAAAATTCTTTAAATATGATTTATTTGAAATTGAACATATTTACATCTTATTTTCATCAAATATGTGTTTGAGCATAAGTAATGATTATTATCCGCTTCATGGTTAAAATTCATTAAAATGTACTTTTCGTCCGATCTTAGGGCGATATTATTTTCTTTTACATAATAAATATAAATTAAAATAATATAGAAATTTGCAACAGTATGACCTTAAATAAATACCTTGGGGTTGGTTCCGAACCAGGGATTTGACCCTAACATGCATACAAACAGACAAGTGAAACTAAATAAAAGTTTGTAACAATAATAAAATGAAAACAGCGCCCAAATGGTCCGGCGTCAAAACGGCGGTGCCAAAACGGCGGCGGCAAAACGATGGTAATAAAAGGCAGGGCCAAAATCACGTTGCCAAAATGACGGCGCCAAAACGATGGTGTTAAAAGGGAGGCGCCCAAATGTCCTATACCAATAATATACAGAATTCCTTCTAAAATCATTTTTATACAGAAACAATTAATTGCGTGGCTTTATACGTATATTATTTATTGTTTGTTTATTTAGTTGGGGTATATTAAAACTTTATTCAGACACCCTGTGTATTCGTTTAGTTGCTAATTGCTTGCTAAGTTTTGCGCAGTATTTTCAAGTTTGTAACAACTTTATTAGCAAGAAGATCTAATTGATAGTTAAAGATCTACAACAGACCTTGCGGTGCCTGCGTAAACGTGCGTGGTCGTCAATTTTCACTCGTTTGTTTATGTAGACTTTACCATAACGAGAATATTGCCAAATAGGTACTAATCTGATTCATTTATGGATGTGACAAATACTAGTGCAACCAAGATAGCCTAAATGTGTACCATGTGCATTCTTGGCATGAAACCGTGAGATCTTCAAACATTGGGAGTGGTTGCTTGTGCGGGGGCTTGCGTTTGCGAAAGTTCGCAACATCTCCATCATCAGCATACAAGAAGTAGAACCACTGGTAAACTACGCAATTTATCATGCATTGCTACCGATGCCGATGCTGCGAGCAATACTAGTACATCATCCGCAAACCAGAAACCGATTAAAACACTCCGAATGATAAATTTCGTAGGTTATCTCCGGCTAGCGTTTGCGTGTGGCGACCACAGAGCGGAGAAAAAATTCGGACCGGTGTCCGGTTTTTTAAGTTCTTCATTATACCGAAATTACATAATGCCCCGCTTTGCGCTTCGATATGAGGTTCCTTTTCAAGGTTTATTAAAAAGACAGCAGAGTTGACAAATGGCCGAGGTGGGCCCGTGCTATAAACGTGACCTCTGCCCTCGCGATCGGATTGGTTTTGTGGTTCCTTCTTCGAAATTTATCTACGGTAGTTACCGACATTTAAACGAAATTCAACCTGCTGTGAGACTTTCTGGTTTAATGCCGGGGCGATGCCTTCAAATTAAGATGCTCTGTTTACTTTTTTGCTGCGATTTGTTTGGTGTCAAAGAAGCCATTAGGAGATTTTTGTATAATGCTACTGAAAAAAGTCGGTAGGTAGCTTCTAAAAAGAGACTCCGAAAATTATTCCCGTACATTAGTTATGGGATTATGCCCAATTATAATTTAAAATAGTATTTTCGAACCTTTCCTCTTGGATCTAGTCATAAATACGTATCTACGATTGACCCAGCTCAAAACCCAATTGTTAATAAAAGACTCAGTATATACGCATGATTAAATAAAAAGCAGTTTATAATAAATTTTTTCAACGATGATTGATTGCAAATTATAATATTCTACCTTAAAAGTTTGATGAAATTTCCTGTCGAGGTCTGTAAATAACAAAATAGAGTACCTATATTTACTATATTACCAGCTGTATTAGCACGTTGCTTGTCGGTAAGCACAAAAGCTTACGTACAAAGCCGACTCTTCCAAATACTCAATTAGCAAGTCACTCAGGCGTGAGTAATATTCACATTTCAAGTAAAGCATTGTGATAGAAGTGTTAACAAATTTTAGAATCATTCAGTTAAAAGCCGATATCATGTAAATTGATTAGTCATTTTTGGTATCACTTAAACAACAAATCCAAATACTGTGCTAGTTTCTTGACATTTCTTTCTAGTTACGAGAATCTCCTCTTTGTTTAAAAAATACTTTAACTATTATTTGTTTCCAGTACTTATCCGTTTCATATTTATTGAGGCAGGGGTAATAGTCTTTTCTTGAACTCACTTCTACTGTATTATCCTGCTGAACGCAGCCTTGTTGGCTTGGGTACATTTTAAGAACGCTGAACGAAACCGTAAGAGCAAACCCTAACCTCAAAACATTAGCTGGTGTTGTTAATCCTACCGCATGCTTTACTCGGCAATAATGTCATGCAGGCATAAGCGTTAAGACATCACACAATGGTTCCTCATTAACGTTATTAATTTTAAGTACCCCTTCTGCAGCGCGTGTCAAATGAAACGTTTACATAATATTGTATGAATGGATATATATATATATATATATATTTTTATGTTTTATTGAGAGACCTACATATGAGCCCCACATTGAAGCCACAAAAATATTACCTTTGAAAAAATAGGGGATGTTGCGTTATTTGCACCCGTAATAAAGATGATCTCCCTTTCATATGTAAAAAATATTACCGTATTATTACCTAAGTTGTTGAAAAAGCACAAAAGGCACACTTCAAACATAAACTTTAAAATAACTCTTATCTCAGGGTTTATTAGATACAAATTTCGGTAACTGCTGTATAACCTTTAAAATCTTACGCTGGTTAATTGATGAGAGCGAAGGATACAAGGTAATAAACATAAACTTATAAAATATGGATGCAACAAAGAAATGAATTACATGTTATGTTACATATTAATGTAACATGTTATCAAGTTTTTCTTAAAGAACATTAAACAACTTTAATTAAACAAAATTAACTGACAAAGTTACATGAAATAAATAGTAGGGTCTAATTTAACAAAGCACTTTCACACGGACCCACCTTTACACATAGAAGCACTAGCTTATTTTCTTCTGATGTTCGTAAA
Source organism: Limonius californicus (assembly GCA_014611495.1). Lineage (NCBI taxonomy): Eukaryota > Metazoa > Arthropoda > Insecta > Coleoptera > Elateridae > Limonius > Limonius californicus. Next base: position 8,514 of record JABXWE010067360.1, read on the forward strand.
ATTCACTAGATAAAATTAGGATGGCACTCACTGCGCCACGAAACGAAAGTCCATCGCTTGTTGCTTTTTTCTAAGTTCCCCGCTGAAAAACCTTGGACTGAGTATCTTCATATTCGTAAAATCGTTTCACAAAGTAATTAACCCAAATATTATTTACTGCTTATTACTTCAGATGTTAAAATATACCAATAAATTCATAGATACATTGCAACTTTATATTTTCTTTTTGTCCAACTTGTAGATGATGGACAACCTTAAAGTTTGTTGACTTTTTAAACTTCAAACGCAGGTACAAATAAAACATGTCGAAAAAACAACTGCAGTATACTGACGCTATTATGATACTCCGCCCAAAATTCTTGATTTTTTTCGCCTAATTTGCCGAATTTTATCCATTTTTCACACAGATAAGTAACAAATAGTGTATATGAACACTTAATAACATAGTTTTAATTTATTTAAATTCGATACAATAAACACACAAAATTGCAATTTTAATTAGCTCGCCGGACGGGCGTCTGTTCACATTGAGTTCTACATGGCAAGTCTCTGTTGCTTCCCCATCAGTCTTGACTTTTTTCAACAAGTAACCATGGAAGCATCATAATACTAACAAAAATAAGTACATTTTACAAACAACATGTGACTTCCTCAACCAGTGGGGAAGCAGAACGAAATTAACACAAATTAACCAAATGTTACATATTTAAATAACTTGTTGACAATATCATTTACATCAACACTTATTTAAAAAGGAATACTTTGACACCTTATGTGCCAGATCAATTTTTTTTAACAAAATGCATGTTCATTTTGGCATAAAACACTTTAAATTAATATTAATACAATTAATGGTTACAAAAATCGTATTAAAATGTTCTTCACACCTATATCCAAATATTATTCACAAAAAAACATACAATTGGAAGGTCCGTCTTCCTCCAAAATTACATGTTAGTTGACAGTTGTCGAACATAATACACAAATATCATATCTTATTGTTTTCCAAGTGAAAAACTCAGTCAATTTTGATAAATAATACCAGTAATACTTTCATACAATTATTGCGACTACGAACAAGCCATCAAACCAACAAGAGATCTGAGTTTGTTTGTAAGTAGCTTGCCTTGTAATTTTTTTCAGCTAATTAAATGGAATAGAACAATTTCACACAACACACAATCTTTATCAAAATATGAAGTATATGATACAATACAATTAATAAAATGTGTTTCTCATATTTACTCTATACTTTTTCAGTTTGACATGCTTCGTTACTTTATTTATAATTTGTTCTGTAACCTTAGTATTCGTCCATATGGTTCATTTTTATTCCGAGATTAAATAAGCTTAAGTTTATGTGCAATTAATATCCTTCCAAACAATTTTGCACAGTACGTTTGTGGGTTAAACTACTTTTGATTTATTAATGAGACCGTTCACGGTACAAAAATACACTTTCCGGTTGTCTTCCATCTTCCTTAACATGTTTGTTCGCACATAAAATCTATATATGTTAGAAAGATTAAAAAGTAACAAATACGACAAGCAGCGACGTATACAGGATCTTCCGTTTTAGCTTTCCCTAAACGTAGACTTAAAAATGAACTGCTACAGGACGGCATCAGTAAAAAAATCAAATTTACAATTTATATCTTTTAACCTATCAACTCCTTAAATGTTGATATAACTTTGGCGAATTTTGACCTTCATTAGCATACTTAATTGTATAGAGAATATATTTTGTATAATGTATTAAATATCAAATATAGAAGCATAATGTACCAACATTTATAGTAACGCGATACATACATCTAATTAATAATAAAATTTAGGAAGGATGAAATTTAACTAACAAAGATTATGAATAACTAAACTTATTAAGTCCTAGAATAAGCAAAAGAATTAAATAACATATTAACCAATATATAATGCATTAGAAAATGTTAAAGGTTATGATGAATAGCAGGACCACCTGTTGCATAGCTGAGCACTGCAGACGCCCATCAATTATAGTGCAGAGCAATCCGCAATGGTCAGTACTCGGATGAGTGTACCAATATAGTGGCATATACAAGAGCAGAGGGCACGCAAAGGCGTCGGTCCCGGTTGTCATATGAACAACAGTGACAATCGTAAACGATGTCGTGGCTCTTCTCTGTTCGCCGGGTTAAGCTAGCGGCTAGCCTCGTGCTAATATACGTTCAAAGAGAGCTCACAGAACCTACTCCATTGTAGGTAGTCAACAGGCCGTTGGTCTATATACAGAGGAAGAAGAAGAACAGTTACAGGGCCAGTATTGAATTTAAAACGTCCA
>JABXWE010067361.1:0-10439 GCA_014611495.1 Limonius californicus
TGTGATATTTTTGGCTGAATTGGTCTTATTAAATAATAATTATAAATTGTTATTATTGTTTGCTGTTTTGCAATAAATTCGGTATAAATTAATGCGCATACAGTAGTAGCACGTCTCTTTTTGTTGTGTGTGGACATTTTTTTCTAATTATTATAAATATGATAATAAACTTTACACAAATTACTCACACAAGACACCTTCACTAAATAGTGATCTAAACTAACTCCAACACGCCACGCAATCCTTTTGAAAATTTCAACGCTCCAGCAATACACGCCAAATGCCACGAAAAAGTGGCGTTTCATACACATAAACACACAGTCTTTCGCTTGCCGTTTTAACCGGCGTTAAAAAGTGTGCGATTGATGTGTGAGTTTATGGACCTAGCAGTTTTTTGGAACGCTACACGCAATCCTGCCGGAATAACTGGGACGTTCATTCGTGTAGGAAAAAATGTGTGTCTATGGCCAGCTATTGTCGCGATACTGCAAAATGCGCTATTGTAGTATGTCCGGCTTAAGCTAGGTATTGTATTTCGCCGGACGGTAGGCGTCGCAACCCCAGGGGTCGCCGCCACATTACCCCCTTGCCAGTGATAACGCTATGGAGGTAGGTTTAAAGCTGGAAGCGATCTGGGAAGCAAACGCGTCGACCAGACTTGGTGATGGTATGTTGTGGCGGACGTTGCGTCGCTATGAGCACGCTTTCCGGCTTGGTTGCTGTAGACGGTACTGGTTGCACGGGAGTAAGTTTCGTCGCAGATGGTTTTGTAGTCGGATCTTCGATAAGCATGAAAGCAGGTTTCAATCTGTGTATGGAGACCGTGACTTCCTTGTTGCGAATACTAAGTACAAACGTCTTATCTTTGTGTGTGAGAACTTTGTACGGACCATCATACGGCGCTTGCAGTAGCTTGCGTACGGCGTCATAACGGAGAAGTACGTGAGAGCACGTGGCCAATTCCTTGCAGACAAACGTAGTGCGGTTGCCGTGATGTTGCACCTTCGTGGGTCTGATGGAATTGAAGTGGCTGCGTAGTCTCGATATGAATTCAGGAATGTTTTCCTCTTTGGCGGATGTGAAAAATTCGCTGGGAATGCGAACGTTTTCTCCATAAACCAGTTCTGCGGCAGAAGTGTCAAGATCTTCTTTGATAGTATCGCGTATGCCAAGTAGCACAGTAGGAGGATTACAGTCCATCCGGTGTGGCCGTGACATGTTATTGCTGCTTTTAGTTGGCGGTGAAAACGTTCAACCAACCCATTGGCACCTGGATGATAGGCAGTGGTACGGATGCGGTTACATCCGGTTAATGCTGCTAATGCCTAAAACAGATTAGAAACAAATTGTCGCCTTTGGCCAAACGGTCCACGCAGGTTAGAACGTAGGTGTTGCCCTTGGTGATTGGTAGCGGCCTCACTAGGTTGATGTGTACGTGCCCAAACCGTAAAGACGGGGGCGTAAACGATCCCGTAGGTGAAGTTACGTGTCTGGACATCTTTGAGCGTTGGCAACCTGGGCAATGTCGACTCCACGTTTTACAGTCCCTGTTCATAGATGGCCAGACAAAACGATTCGATACGAGCTTTGTGGTGCCTCTCATCCCAGGATGGGCTAAATTGTGGACGGCGTCGAATACAGTGCGCCGAAATGGTGACGTCACAAATGGTCGAACAGACTCTGTGGACGTGTCACAATAAATGTTTGCATCTTCCTCTGGGAAATAAATTTTCTTCAGCTGCAGTGATGAATTTGTGGTTAGGCCAAGAAAACTTTTAAGCTCTGGGTCGTCGTCTTGGGACTTTTCCAGCGCCTTGTAGTTGATTGGACCTGGGGGAGATGCGATGGTAATATCTGAAACAATTTCAAGGCGGGAAAGTGTGAATTGGCCGATGTAGTCCAGATGACAGAATTGTCTTGGTGAACAGCGATCAGTTTTCTGATGGAACGCGTACGTTAACGGCTTGTGATCTGTAAATAGAACGAAATTCCGTCCTTCCAGGAAATAGCGGAAACGTTTTACACACGAATATGCTGCCAACAGTTCTCGGTCGTAGGCGCTGTACTTTTGTTGTGCCGGGTTCAGCTTCTTAGTGAAGAATGCTAGTGGTTGCCAGGCATTATTAATGTGCTTTGGCGCCAATTATTCCTGCAAAAGTTGCAATGATCAAGAAAGCTTACCTTCTTTCTAGCTAACAATGTGCCGCAGTTAAATACTTTGTCTGTCTTCGATTATCGAACAAAATACTACGATGATGCAAAAACTTTCACACAATGTCGAAACATCGCCGTGTTAAAACTTTTCTGTTAATTGTCAAATCATATTTTAAGCGGTTAACTTTACCAATATACAACATAAACGTAATCTGTAAACTGCATTTTGCGGACATCTATTGAGCATATTCTGAATTAGGGTGTTTTGGCGTCTTTCCCGATTTGGCCTCTTCCCCCCCAATTTCCTTATACCTGATTAGCAATACCCAAAATGGAGCCATATTTAGGATATCCACCTTATACGACAAACAACTGACTACCTTTACTATGAACATATCAGCAGCATGTCGGGAATATCATATTTACAAATTACTAGCTGGAACCGGGGGCTTCTCCCCATGCTTTCGTTATTAAAATAAAAAGCAAGTTATGTAGAGATGTAAAATATGTATTTCAGAAGAGAATGAATCCTTGTCGTTGTTTTGGTACAGTTCTATTTGTTTTAATAAACCCTGCATATTGTTTTATACTTCTGTTCTTTGTCTCCTTGTTTAAGAACCCTGTATTTTTTTATGTATGTACTTTACTCTGTTTGTGACGCTAGTAGTGAATATTAAACAATGCCCAGACATTGGTTGTAATACATTTTTCCTGAGTAGGCTGCGAAAAATAACTTACTCTCGGATGCTTACTTTTTAGAGTGGAGGAGAGTGCATTTTATGTAATAAATTGCCTATAATTGATATAAATTATAGCATTGTAGGGGCGGATAATACATTTTAAGAGATAAATTACTTATATGAACTAATATTTATTATGTTTTAGTGTTTTTACAGTCCGACTGTACCCCGAACTAACTGCTTTTATGTTAATTGACTTCAGTTTCCTTATTCTTCTTCATTTCATAGAGTCGACATTATATTGCTCGTTCCGTCTTCAGAATTTTATTATCTCTATCGTTTCCGTGGTTTACCAACATCTCTTAGATTTGTATATTGTTCTATTATCATCCATTCTATAAATCTCTTTATTTTCTTCCTTTATGGGGTATATTATGTTTAATTCTGTTCTTATATCTACGTTAAGTATTTGGTTTTGGATTGCACATTCGTCTCTTCAGCACGTCATCTCAGACGATTGTAGTCTACTTTTATCTTGATTAGATAGCGTCTTTTTACATTACATCAGAACGGAAGTCGTCATTCATCATATAGAATTTTGGTTTAGGATCTTTTCTAGCTTTGTATATTGTTCCACATATAATCTGATATTAGTGTAGTTTTTGGTTTACGCCGTTGTCATACTCATAACTTATATACACATCTTCAATAGTGAAATTGGGATACGTGTTTTATGCCGTTATTATTGAGATCGCACTGGGAATTTGCTTTACAACACCAAATCTTCGTCGTAATTAAAACAACACAATTGCTTTAAACGGTATAGCGAGCTTTGAAGATCGTCTTCAATATTTTCTATATTTTGGATTAAGTCCCCGTTGCAGTAATGCTTCTGATGTGAAAATCGCTTCGGTAATCACTCGTTCAATAATCCAGGTTCTAGAGAAAATATAACTCTTTTTCAATCGAAAACCGTAGTAATGCCATAGTTATAGTTGTAATATAAATTATCTTAGTGTAGTATAAAACTGTTTTTTAAAAGACATAACTTCTTTATTGAACGAAAAACAACGGAGTAGCCAAATTAAAACATAACAGTTTTAGACGTAATTATAAATTAGTGTTAAGGAACTCGCATCTAGCGCCAAGTTGGGGGTAGCAAACAGTTATGACATCTAGGAAAGATACTAGTTTAATGTAAATATTGTCGGTTTTTGGGCATTAACACTCCTTTTCGGTTCAAATAAAACGGAATTTTCCAATATTTTAGGATTCGCAGCACCCTTCTTAGATATGTTATGATATACACTCCCTATTCTAGTAAAGAATGTCGAACTTTCTCAAGTGCTGTAGAATGCTGCATCGGTGCAGCAATTGTAACAGTGGGAGAATACATATAAAACCATGACGCATGTGCAGTTAGGTTAGTTTAATAGTAAGCGTAGCAGCGAGTAGACACGTAATATTTCGTTTGTGGTATTAATATTTTTGAAGTATGGAAAAATATTTAATCGGATCTAATCGTAATTTTGAGCGTGCAAGTACATCACATCTGTCGTTAAAGAGGCTACTAACAAAACTCCATCATACTGTGACGAGTATTTGAATTTTATTTTATATGTTTAAATACTGTCGTTAAAGAGGCTACTAACACCCCAAATAAAGACTACATCAGACTGTGACGAGTATTTGAATTTTGGTTTTATAAATACAATCGCTAATGGTGAAGAGCGACCACAATGTGTTATATTATGTTTAAATATTTTGTCTGCTGGTAGTATGACACCAAATAAACTAAACAGACATTAGCAGATAGAGCATAAAGATCATGAACATAAATATCGCGATTTCTATGTGACGAAATTGAAGAGTTTAGTAATCAAAAATTAGCCTTTAATACAGTTTCGTCATTACCTAAAAAAACTCTGCTTGCATCCTATAAAGTTGCACATCGCATAGCCAAGTGCAAAAAGCCTCACACAATCGCGGAAAATATTATAAATAAATATTATCGTCAATACGGTCGCAATAATGCTTGAAGGTAGTTATGCAGAAAATACTAGGGTGAAAAATACTCTTGGTAGGCGCATTGATGATATGTTAGAAGATCTGCAGGAGCAGCTTCTTTTAAACGGTACAAACAAGTTATTTGCTACTCAGGCAGACGAGGTAACTGATATTATCAAAGATGCACATTTGATATCCTACATACATAAGCGAGAACATACTTTTCTGCAAAGAAATTCAGCTACAGATGCGGATCTATTTCAAATAACTGATAATCATGTAGTAAACTTTGAGCTGGAGTAAAAAAACTGTGTTGGTGTTTGCACTGATGGAACACCGGCGATTCCAGAAAATATGATGTTCTACTAGCACGTATAAGCAAAAAGTATCCAAATGCCACTTGAGACCAAAAGTTATATATTTTAAATACCCAAATGCAACGAAATAATACTCATATATTACAACTCTCAGATCAAATTAACAGGTTTTCGGGAAAATTGGGACTTTGGCCAAACAAAATGTGAAGACGCAGAAATGTTTATATATTTAAAACCATTTATTAACGATAGCAAACCAAGCCATCAAATGTATGTGTTATTTTTAGATGCATTAAACGTTAGTTCTTTGAACCAAATACGAGTGGATAAGAAACCCAGTTGAAGTTACAACTACACATTTATCGTTGGAAGAAGAGGAACAATTCATTGATTTAACATCAAGTACATAAAAGAAGAGACCATTTTTGTCGACAACCATTGTCGAGTTTTGGATTAACTCGCAAGAGGAACTTCCAGCGTTATTCAAGAGAGCTATGCAAATTATATTGCCATTTCCTCATCTTATCTTTGTGAAGTTGGTTTCTCTGCAGTAGCTTATATAAAATCGGTATACAGGGACCGGCTCAAAATCGAACTAAGAGTAGCGGTTACTAATTTAAAACCTAACTTGGACAAGTTATGCAGTTAAAAACAGGCGCATTAAGTCACTACTTTGTTTAAATAAACTGTTTGTAAGTTTTATGCAGTTTTAGATTGTACTCGTAAGTATATGAAATTTTTGTAAAAACATAATACGCTACACATTAAGCATTAAGTTAAGATGTTTCATCTTAGTTTCAATATACCAATTTCCGTACTACTATGTTTCTGCTGCTACAGGGTTGCGCGCCCCGCAGTTAAACGCAGAATTAAAACATTAAAAATAAGATGGTTTTAAAAAATCAATTTATTGGGGTAAGAAATGTACAGCAACCTAATAAATTCTGCTTATTTTTTTAAAATTCGGACAGAACTAAAAGACAATACTGAAAGTATTTCTGCATATTTTCGTTCATTACTGGAACAAATTGACTTTTTTTGACAGTACACGAACTTACCCCATTTAACAGAATCAGATATTCTACATCCAACCGAACATTACTCTAAAATGGTATTTCAAACCACTTAAATATAACGTGTAGTTTTATGATAGTAATTACAAAAAGCTATATAAGACACCAAAAAGCTATTTGGAGGTAATTTCGTTGTTTAGCTAATGAAACACGATGACTCTGCCATACACAGTAATTATTATCATATTTTTGTTTATCATAGAACCTTTTAGGAGGGCAAATCGTGTTAAGTAATTGAATAGAGATATGTTTGGAAACAACACAAATTTACTAGATGAAAATAAACCGCAAAACTAACTAAAAGCTCATATTCAAGCAATCAGTGACAAAGGCTAACGACGCTTTCGTATAAACACTTTCTTTGATATTTCCTTGTAGATATATTGTAATTAACAGCTGCTGCTGAAATTAATTAGGAGCTTTCCTACGAGTTTCCTCTAATATGTTTATCGAATATTTATATTACCTAATTTAAAAGCGTTTCGGGGCATTTTCGCCAAACTTCAAAACCAACGGTTGCGTTATAACAGAATAAAAAAAATATTAAGTATATTCAGAAAGAAACTGTCGGTATTTTTTAGCATTAAATGTAACTTTATTTAGTATACAAAGTATCCTATTTTGTGGGAACGCTAAAGATTCGTTTTGCTGCGGTAATGTTGAATTTGAACATTCCAATTTTGTCATTTGCTTTAAAAGAGTTAATTAAAACTGTTCCTTCTGAAATTAGATGAATCTCGGGGGAATCCCAACGCTCATATAATCGACTCAAACATAATGTAATTAGAATTAGTTATGCGAATTAACCCCAAAAAAGCGTGATTTCCGCCCGTTGACCACAGAAATGAGCAAAATTTCGCTATCGAGGGAAATTAACGAATCCGTCCGTAGCGTTATCGCTAATTAGGTTAGTATAGCGGAACTGTACGAAATCAGCAATTAAATCGCCAGAAATTTGAAGGCAACTTTTGGTCAATTGATTTATTTAAATCACCTACCGAATTAGTTACTTGAACGATCAAGCGAGGTCGCCTTACATGTTGTTCATTTCCAGCAAATTTAACATTTAGGAAGTAATTGACCTTTCCGGTCCATACAATTCAGCCTTGTATTCCAGCCCCAAACATCCACTAAAACGCTCTCTTTTATTGCTGCCTTCGGACTATTATATAGTTTCAAAGCAAAGCACTCTGGAGATAAAAAAAGTTTAGCATATGCTGTGTCAAAAATAGAACAAAAATTAAAACCCTCCCAATAAAAGAAAAGTTTGGAAAACCAGGCTGGAATAATTTAGCTTGCCTGTGCACTACTGGAGCTGCTGTATCTAATTCATGGCAGTGGAAGTTCACAGACGGGATTTAAACTTTAAATTTCTGTTGGTGAATTTTGTCTAGCAAAGTATAAACTTTAAAGTGCCCCGAATGAGGATTAATGTTGCGTAGGATATGCTATAACATTTTCAAAGTTTGGCAGGGTTTTCTGCGGAGATAATAAAATGAGAATATTAAAAACATAAGCCAACTTAAAGTTCCAATTTTATAAAAATATTCGTTGGCAAAAGGACTAGCCCCAAAAGTGAGCAATTTTTAAAGGAATTGCAAATTTTTACAGAGACTACTCGTACAAGCGGCACTAAAATACACCGAGAAACAAATTGTTAGCATTCTGTATATTACAACATATTAAACATAACATCCTAAAAATTCGTGTGATAAGTACAGCAATTATTTCTAATTAATTGCAACAAATTCGTTTGTTTCTTTATGCTATATTTCCATGATTTCTAACCATTATTTTAGTACTTCAGTAATTTTAGTCTTGCATGCTGGAAAACACTAAACACCCTCCGACAGTGAAGTTTATTCTTATTATTCGCAGTTTGTTACAAGAAAGCTGTACAATTGAGCACATTTTCAAACTTATTATGGTTATAAGCTGTTTAACAACGTTTTGTTTCAAATTGTCTTAAATAACTGTTGGTATTGTAACGGCATAAAATAAAAAGTGACAGTTATTTAAAACAAAAGGCGTGCCCTAACACTATTTATTACCTGCCATCAGAATTAAATATCTACTAATTTACTGCATTGTTGTATTTACAAGGAAAGCGACAAATGGCAACACACTAAAATAGTTACCTTACATGTCTAAATGTTTAATTTTTAATAATCAATCTACCTGAGTTTCTCTTCATTACACTCTATGAACTAAATAATATTATCAGTTGTTAAATTACGATAGGGTTATATTTTGTTAGGATAGTTTTGAAAAATTTCATAGTTAATTCAAAGTTAGGCAGAATCTTATCATATGTACCTACTGTGTCATCCACAAATATTTAGCGTGTTTATCACTGCAAATAGGACATAGGAAAATGTTGTATATTATATCTCTGGATAACGAATCTGCATGCATCCACTGCCTCCACGGCATGCTCTGACGCTTCGATTCCGGTTCATAGTGGCAGCACCAAGATTCATCACCGGCAACGATCCGGTGTAAAAAAGTATTTCCTTCTTCTGGGTAGCGCATCAAATGCTATAGTAGCAATGCTTAACAAACATTCTTTTGGTCATCAGCAAGCAGCCGCGGAATTCACTGAGCAGCAACTGTAATAACCAAGAGTAGTGATGGGCGTATATCGAATGACATCATTCGAAATATTGGATTATGCATTTATCTGAAAATATCTCGCGATGCGAGTAATTCTTTCGAATGATAAAAACTTCTAAGATTACTTTCGTTTCGTTGTTGGGCTGGTAATCGAAATATCGTTTGCTTCGGTACATAATTGGAGTACTATTCTTATGAATTTGTAGTTCGAGAAGATACTAAAAGATAAACTACAAAGTAACACATTTGACTTGTTTTGTGTGATGGGGTCGCATGTGCAGCTGAGTTAGCAAAATAAGTTTTCATAAATTCGAACCGCTTAAATTCAAAAATATTAATTGTAGATATTCTGTAGATTCATTACTATTCAATTAAATATATTGTTGTCATATACTAGATAAATAAAAATAAATTATTTCAGCAATGTATGTTACTGTTTAAAAATTACAAATAAACCAAATTCGTTGATCTTAAACAGTAACGATCATTTGTAATCTGTCTGGCTCTTAATATTGCCTTTTTGTATTAGCCTAATACCAAAACTTGGACAACAGGAAAAAAAGTTCGAGCAGCAAGAAAAAATGTTAAAAACAATCTCCGAGAGATTAACAAACCTGGAGGAAATAGTAATGAAGCGATTGCTTCAAAGACAAAATTATAGATACAAAAAATATAAGAGTAGCTTGTTATGTTCGCTTGGTTGTGCCCCTTCATCTGAATTGGACTCGTATTTTGATTGCCGCTTCATAGGAATCAAAATTCTATTTTATTGCCATTTTTATGTTGATTACAATTTGCATTATTTTCAAAAATAAAATTTATGGGAGGCCACTTTCGAAACTTAATCTAACGTTTGACAAGTTTATTGACGGCGGCCAAAAATATTTCCTAGAATTCCTTTCGTCAACAACCCCAGATATAATGTTTCTCAGAAGTGGCACGTGTTATTTTTTCCAGAACAAATTAGGCTTGGGTGAATATTTGGAGGCGACGGGAAATGCAGTAGGCGCTAGACTTTGGGAACAGACGGACGCATTTTCTGATATTGGGTTTTTTTCGCGGCTCATCTGCTAATTGCGTTTTGCCGTACTGTATGTTTGCGTTAGGCAAAAGAATCTCGACTGAGTCGGATTAGATATATAAAAATATTAGCAGAGTGTTAGCTTTGGTGCATCTACAATCTAGTGCAATTGTTCTCTCGATTTATATCGGATACAAGCGATTCAAAACCCGTGGAGCTGTTTCTCTATTCGTCTGAAATTCTCGTCTCTTTTTCTCCACGTCAAACAACCCTGTCGGAACCAATCCAATCTCCAAGGGCGTAGCAGCGAAGATTCCGTTCCAAAAGTCCACGAAGAAAGTCGTCTGCCCTTTTTTCCGGACCTGAAAACACCCCAGATTGTGCCTGCCTCTCTCTGATTGAACCCCTTTTTTTATGCCACTAAAAAGCGACCTTCAGTCGTCAATTGTCATTTTCTTGTTAATTGCAGAAACTAATTATGGATTGTATTATTCTTGTAAACTCAGACGCCACTCGCTACGTAGATTTGTTTAAAGAATTTAAATGCCGCAAGCCAGGGGCGGCGAGCCCCCTT
>JABXWE010067366.1:0-12153 GCA_014611495.1 Limonius californicus
TCGAGTATTATTTGACATTACTTAAAACCGATCTGAAGTTGGCAAATGTATTAAGGCGATTTTAAGTGAGTAAGTTTTTCCAACCTTTTGAACCTACTATCCTTGGTATTTATGTCTCATGCTCGAGCTACCGTGGTTATATAAATAAAACTGAATTTGGAGGCAAATTTTCTATTTAATTTGTCACCTGGCGCCCATAAATTTAATAAAGTAACATATCCAATATCTACTATATCTGAAAGATTAAAATTGCAGTTGAAGTAGTATAAACATTTATTAGATTGAAATTAATTTAATTCATTTTTGGGTTTATTTAAATAATTTTTATATTGACATTAACCGACTTGGATTTTGTATGTGACTATTTTAACGAAATATCGATGCTAACTTGGGGCTATTTGTTCGGCCCGAACGTATTATAACAATATATATATAATATATAAACTGTTTACTTGTTTCTATGGCAAAGAACTATCGATTAATTCTTTAACTGTAGTTTATCATTATTATTCCTGACTAACTGATAAAGGAAGATGATAGATATATGAGATTCCCTGTAATTGATATTTACACTGCAGTCAACAACTTATAATGGTTTCCTATACTGCACCATACACGAAAGGAAATGCTATGACCAATGGGAGAAACATAAGACATATCCAACTATTTAGGAATGAGCACCGATCGCATCTTCCACAGTACTCTTTTATGGAGTCTTGTATATTTCACGACGTAGAGTATGGGAAAGTATCTGTTTCATTCAGTGAATTTTGTCCAGACCAATAAATATTTATACTCGAATTTAATGACACATTTATACTAGTATTATAAGAAAATCATACTTTATCGAATAGGAGTTACAGTAGTATGGTTTTCACTTATCGATATAAATAAATCAAACAAGTTGCATACCTAAACAAAGGAAAAAGCAGAATCGAATATTAAAAAGTCAATTTATTGTCCTGATCCCGTACAGCTTTTAATGGAATAAAATCGTCCTTCGAAACGAAACTTTTAAAGACATATGTAAACTCCTAAGATAAAGGGTGAAGTTGTAATGATTTTATCTAGATTTTGTCGTTTAAAATCACGGAACAGTATAAGAGAACTACAGAAACTTTGAAAATGGCGATTCTTAGCTGATAAAAATCCTTTTAGAAAGTGTCTTTAGTGGACCTACAAAATGTGTGTGTGTCAAATCGATACTGCTACAGAATACCAGTGAGACGTCTTCTTAAACGAGATTGTTTGGTTTGTTCAAGGGAAAGTGAGTCCAATGAAAAAGTTCCGACTTGTAATTGTGGCAGTCATAAAGGCGGGTTATTTGCATTTACAAATAACTTGTAAAAGCTTTACGTCTTAAGGGTGCATTCGACATATCCATTTTAACTGTCTCTAATTTGTTCGCCGGCGAACTTTTGAATATCTTAACGGTACGTTAAATCCCCATCAAACGATTGCATTCCTGAAGCAATCAATCAAGTTGTGGCTTACTGTACTGTAGATTGACACACAAATTATAATTTTCAAAAGCACTTTTATACATATTTTTGTGGGCTAGTTTTGCGTAGGGCTTATAATACAAAATTATTTATTTTCAAGTTTGGAAATTTTTAACTCCGTCAATAACATTATTATGCCGCTGTATAGAGAAACGTTGTGTACAATCCAATAAGCTACTCTTGGGGATAAGTATGTAAATATCTATGTTATTCGAATTCGCAAGATTTTGCTTCGCTATATCTTTGTATACATCTGAGTAGTTAATCCTGCTCGGTATTTGCATTTTATATATGAAATTCAAATTTCTTAGTAGAGGTTTTCATTTCTTTGTGTTGGAAAAAACGTTGGCAAATGTGTTTACGCTGCAGAAGAGGCACAATGATAAAATTTCTCTTCTACAGCACGATTATTGTCCACAGCACGTACTGATTTTCCTTGACAATAGTACAACACAGTTTTTAAACCTCAAAAATAAAAGCAACCATTTGATACGAATATCTAGATTCTTCCATTATCAGCGAAATTCCTCGTAGGAAGTACAGTCGGTTGTTCCAGCCGGAAATACAGGAAAATTCATTTTACATTGGGTTTTGATATTGTCCGCGCTGCGATTCTTCCAACGTGGATAGAAATAAAGGCACGTAATTAGTTTCCGGTATCATTTATTCGAAGGAAATCTCTTTTATCGATCATTTATTTCTACCTTTATTATTCGACCGAATAACCCGCAATTGTAGCAAAATGTTGCGTGGCGGGGCATTGGGATTGAAACGTTTGGTAAAGGATGCGGTTCAAAGAAATATACTCCGAACTTTTAGCTAGAATCTTCGGCACGTCAAAGGGCTGTGGTCCATATATCTCGCACAACTAAAACCAGCACGGGTCACTGATCACCCATTTGCTGCGCAAAATGGTTTGGATGCAATTATTAACCCTTTTGATGGGGATTCTTGAAATAGAGGTAAAGAAAATGCCGCTATCCAAATGCACATAAAACCTTTTTCGGCCCCAGCGAAATAATAACGGAAGATCCGGTATAGAAATTTTGCGATAACTTAAAATCCAATTAAATTCTTACATGACCAATTGTTACATGACATTTAACACATTTCTGGTGAAGCTTATAAAAGTCTTTGGTAAGCCTGATACACAATTTGCGTTTTTAACGCTGCAGCCATTCGTTTAAATTAAAACTCAATTACGACATCTTTATACAGAAACCAATTTTGTAGCAGCTACCCACGTAAGGTAACGAACGTAATTATGAGTTTACGATGTAGTATTTAGTAAGCAGCCCTTTCTTTTCATTGCCTTGCAGAAATTGATAAAGCCTCGTACTTGGAAGCAGAAGATAATGGTAATGAATAGAAGGGTAACCGCTTACGCCTATAAAATTATTATGAAATTTACAGCAATACCTGTTGAATAATTTAACACGCCCGAAAAACTGACTGTGGGCACAAATCGTCGAAAATTTTTCCTTTTGTTTGATTGTGGCTTTAAGCGCCAGTAATTCCTTATACAATTTAATGAATCTTGGGGTGATGGAAATTCTAATACGGTTTAGACTCCTGTAACAGGTTTCGAATTTTGGCTAAAAAAAGCTCAAATACAATCAATTTGCTTAAAGCTGCCAGTATTAGAGGAGCTCGCTCTCTCTGAAACAGGTTTAAATGTGGAAATTTTCAATGATAAAATTTGGCTTTCACAAAAGGCTTAGAGCTTCCCAATACTGATGTTAAATTCAATTGAACCCACCATAAATTCGTTAAAACGGTTCCAGTTCGTTTATTAAAACTGGGAATTGATGTGTAGCTAATTGGTAAAGTTTTTATCTGAAATAGCAATTATTTAAATCTTAAAATAGAAGCTGAATACGGAAAAATAATTACAAGAGCGAGAAAATTTGTTCTTAAGATAAATGTATTTTATTGTATCTGCTGTATTTTGTTTTGCATTAGACTATACCTGTAAAATTAGTAGTTCTTAAGTTATCCACTGTTACTAAAATTACCTGAAATTGAATAATGAAATTCATTACTGAGGTAAACCTATTTCTGCAAATTTAACAGTTTTTACATTGTACAACTTAATTCTCTTAGTAGCACGTGTTTAGTTATATTTATTTTTGTCTAATCGGTGGTTTTCACAGCAAAAACATTCACTATGTTACGGTTTCACTGCAGGTAAACTGTTTAACTTGTTCTTTAATTACACATATTTAATAGCAGCTATTTCTGTAAAAATAGCAGATTTTAGTAGACTTTTTCCGATCTTCTTCTTCTTCTTTGCTCAAACGTTTATCCATTTCTGGATGTAGTCCTCCCCTAGACTTTTCCATGCGACTCGGTCTGCCGCTCTTCTTTTCCAGTAGGTATTTTCCAGCCGTTTCCACGATGTCATCCCTCCATCTTGCCATTGGTCGTCCTACACTCCTTCTACTTGTTTTAGGTCGCCAGTTTAGTATTCTTCCAGGCCATCTCTCTCCTCCTGATCTTATAATATGGCCTGTCCAACTCCATTTTAACTTAGCTGCTCTTTCTGCAACGTCTTCTAGGCCTGTTTTGTCTCTTATAAATGTATTTCTTATTTTATCTTTTAAACTAATGCCCAGCATTTTCCTCTCCATATGTCTTTGTGCAACTTTCAGTTTCTGTATTATTTTCTTAGTGAAAACAACGGTTTCGATGCCATATGTTAAGACGGGGAGTACACATGTGTTGAAAACTTTGGCCTTAGATCTCATGTTATATTTGTGGGATTTTAGTACATATGCCAATTTTCCAAAAGCCGACCACCCCAATTTTATTCTTCTTCCGATCTCTGCTTGCTGATTTTCCTTTCCCATTTTTAAATTATGGCCTAAATACACGTATGAAGTTACGTTTTCGATCGCTTTTCCTTCAATTTCTATATTGTCTTCTATAGGTAAGTTAGACATGATTTTTGTTTTGTTAATGTTCATATTTAGTCCGATCTTTTTTGACTGCTCATTTAATTATTCTACCATACTTTTTAATTCTTCTACATATCGGGCAAATAACACTATATCGTCGGCATATCTTAGATTTGTTAGATAATTCCCGTCGATATTGATTCCTTTACTTCTCCATTCCAATTTCTTGAAGACATTTTCCAGCACAAGGGTAAATAGCTTTGGGGACAAGGTATCCCCTTGTCTTACTCCTTTTGTTGCTCACTCCTTCTGCTTTAATATGAAGTGTTGCTTTATGCTATATATTTTTAATTAACTGAGTATATCGTGAATCGATTCGACAGTCATCCAAAGCATCAAAAACAGGTTTCCATTCTATAGTGTCAAATGCCTTTTCGTAGTCGATAAAGGCGGTTATCAGTGGCATATTGTATTTCTGGCATCTTTCAAGCACGAGTTTTATGCTCTGTAAATGTTCATTGGTGCCATATCCTCTCCTGAAGCCAGCTTGTTCTATCAGCTGGTAATTGTCCAATTTATTGGTTAATCTGTTTGCGACAATTCTAATTAGTAGCTTGTACATATGAGATAGCAGACTAATAGGTCGGTAGCTTTTTATATCTCCTTTATCACTTTTCTTATACAGCATGATTACCTCAGCATTGCACCAATCGTCTGGTACACTGCCCTCTACTATACATTTGTTAAATAGGTTTTTAATTGTTTTCAACAATAAATCATTTCCATTTTTTATATATTCCGTTAAAATTTTATCTTCACCTGGGGCTTTTCGGTTTTTCATTCGTTTCAATGCCGATATTCTCTGTATTTTATCGTAATATACCAGGACAGTCATCATTTTTTGTAATATTAACAAAAAGTGTGTATTGATAGTTTAGTTAATTATAACTTGCATTCGATTCCTTAGTATTACCACGCAGCGTATAAAAACTCTTGTACTGCAACTCAACATACACATTTGCCCAAGTCGGTTGGCAATCCTGAAAATCTTAATTCCTAAAACCTATTGTGGAATTTCAATCGTTCAAATTCGACGTTAAACTGTAGATCCCATGTTTCTACCCTAGCCCTAAGGTGAAGCACTAGGCAGAGAAAAGGCTGTAGAATTCACAAAAAGTAATTACACATATTTTAATAAAATTGAACTGTGTGGTATTTAGTAACATAACTTTCAGCAGCTTGGTTCCCGGCTGTTACTCACATTACTCTAAATCAGGGGTCGGCAACCTGTTTGTCCTTAAGGGCGCAATACTAAATTTGAAAATCACCGAGGGCGCATATTTTACAGATAATCAACAGGTATAAATAGGCATTAAAAAAAACAGATTTTTTATAACTTTATTTTGTTGGTGTCATACATAATGATACATATAATTCAGTGTGAAACTTGGGTGTCCATATTTTCAGCTAATTTCTTATAATTGGGGATATATTTAGTTCCCGGTCCTTAAACAATTATCTAAATGTGAGTCATTAAGCTTTGTTCGGTATTTTGATTTCAAATATTTCATATTTGAGAACAAAGACTCGCAATTGTATGTTGTTGCACAATATGAATAAAATTTTAGCGCACATTTCCTTAAAATAGGATACTTATTTTCATCGACTAAGGTCCAAAACATTTTATCATTACTATGCGCTTTTAAAATAATATCACTTTGCAAGTTTATTATTTCTAATTCTAGGTCTTCGATATTATGAAGCTCGAAATACACTGAAACTATTTCAAGGACATCATCTTCAGTAACATTGAATGGATTTATGAAAAATCTTAGAACGGGTTCTAATGCTGCAAAATCTTCAAATCTAGAAGAAAACTCTTCTATTAGCTTATCTATAATTTCTAAATATGATGTAGCAGTAAAATTTTCATTATTCAAATTTAAACTGTCAACAGTATATTTTATATTTGGGAAATGTGATAATGATTTTTTCAATAGATGGGATTTCAACAACACTAACTTGCATTTGAATGCATTTACTGCACTAATCATGTCAGCGATATGCTGATTTTTCCCTTGTATTTTTAAATTTAATTCATTCAACTTTGCCGTTATATCTGTCAGAAATCCGAGGTCGATTAGCCAATCCTTATTTTCTAATTGCTCGTAAAATTCGCCTCTTGATGCAATAAATTCCTTTATTTGTGGCAAAAGCATGATAAACCGCTCAAGTATTTTACCTCTGCTCAGCCACCTCACTTCAGTATGTAAAAGAAGATCTGTGAACTGAACGTCCTCATCTTCTAAAAGTAATTTAAACAATCTGTGTTGCATAGCTCCCGATCTTATGGAATTAATAATTTTTGTTACTATCGTAAATACGTGTTGAAAACCGATTGTTTTTGCGCATAACATTTCCTGATGTATGAGGCAATGATAAGAAATAAATTTCGGGAATAAGGAATCCTGTCTACATAAGGCAATAAATACTTTTTTCTTACCAGTCATCGCTGGTGCCCCGTCTGTTGTAATTGACGATAACTTTTGTACAGATAATTTTACATCTGTTATATACTTTTTAAAAGTAGAAAAGATATCTTCTCCTCTGGTGCTTCCCTTTAATGACAGAACTTTAAGGAATTCTTCTTTTGTTGTAAAATCAGAAAATACCATCTTCCCGCAAATTGCTAATTGTGATATATTTGTCACGTCTGTCGATTCATCCATCTGTAGCGAAAAGAAAATACAATTTTCCATATCATTTGCTAATTCTGCCTCCAAATTCTCCGCAATTACTTCAATTCTTCTAGTAACAGTTCGTGCTGATAATTGCAACGTGTTTATAGCTGAAACTATTTCCTTTTTATTTTTAAATTCTTCAAAAAGTGAATCAGCAGCTTCTAACATGGCTTCTTTCACTAATTCTCCATCTGTAAATGGTTTTTTATTCTTAGCTAGCAAATGCGATATTTTATATGACGCGATCGTTGCTGCTTTATGTTGTTGCTGTGGTTTAGTAAAAAAACTTTGCTGGTTAGTTATTGAAGATTTTAAAGAAATAATTTTTTTTCTTCTAATTTCAGAGTTCATTGGATAGTCACTATCAAAATTGGTATGAACGGTCTTAAAATGTCGTTCAATATTACTTTTCTTGGGAATCGCAACACTATTATTACACAACAAACAAATACACTTCCCTTTGTAATCAACGAAACAATATAGATGTTCCCATTCATCGTTAAAATAATATGTTCTTTTTCTTTTACATTTATCCATGAAGGGTTTTGAAAGAAAAGAATTATTTCGGATTACTTGGTAGTTTTAAATGCACGGTCTACGCGTGGTCTATTCGAAATACGATCACACACTAACAAAAAATACGTGCGTGTTATTAGATACGCTCAAGGTTAGCAAACTGCTAATCTATGCACAATCCTAAACTCAACTGACTACTTGCTGTATATCGCCGTTTGACAAGAGTAAGTAAATCGCTCTGGCTATCACACATTTACATTAGTCCAGCGAGGGCGCATTAAAAATCGATCGGGGGCGCCATGGCGCCCGCGGGCGCCGCGTTGCCTACCCCTGCTCTAAATGATTCTATGTAACAACTAGATTGCAGAACCCACTTTTGAAAATCCAGTCTTTCTTATATTTCCACATTTTAAGAATTTAGTACAATTGTTCGTATGTTTGAATGTGGTAAAGCATATATCAGGCATACATTCCACAACAAGCAATATAGTATATACAGTGGTTTGAAAAAGTGGTTCACCATTTAAAGAATTGGAGAAACCTTTTATTAAAATGGTACTTCTTAATTTTTAGCCCGTCAATGTACATCACAGATCAAATTTTTGCGTATTAAGAAAAAACAACTTGAAATAAAACATTTATTCAAAATGACGTACATTCTTGTATTGTAATTTTACTTAAACCTGCGATCTAATCCATTGTTTTGTTGGGTTTTTTTTTGAATTTATATTACCTGTCAATTGTTCAAATTTTCGATGATTTACGTCTGGGAAGCCTCCTTCCAGGTATAGCAAGGTCTATTATTAGCTTGTAAAGTAAATTTTCCTTTTTAAATTAATCTTTTCACTAGGCAACACTGTGTTCTGTAGTATTTCATTGTATTTCATAGCATTCATCATCTCAGAGACATCAGTCGATCAACTTTTGCGGCAGACATGTACCCCATATCATAACAGATGTCTTATTGTTCGAAGCATGTATTTTGGTGAAAATGCTTCCCCAGGAAACCTTATGAAATTCGTATTACCACTACAATTATTGCTATCAAATTGTAGATTAATTATTGAATAGCACTTTTTGCTACTGTTAGGGTGTCCAGTGACGATACTTCTTTGCCCATCGCTAACGATTGAGTCTCTGTTTCTCGGAAAACAGTGGTTTCTTACATCCTTGGAGTTTAAAACTAAGAAGTAATTTTAGCACAGTAGTTGTACACAAATTCACATCAGTAAGTTCTTACTATAGTTTGGTCAGTTCTGTAACATTATGAGAACATCATTTCTTTCCAAGGATATTTGTGGTTGGGCACTCCGGGGATTATATTCAAGTTTTCAACTACTCCAACGACGGCTGATTGATTATACTGCACTTTATCAGCGATTTTATATTAGAAGATAATTTGAGGTGTTTTTTCCATGAGGACATGGTGCAAATAATAACATGGTAATGATAAGATGTTTATATCTATTATATAGAAATTATTTTACGTTAAACTCCAAGAAAACATTACACGGTGTGTAAATGTTTGTGAGTTCTCGGAGGACGTAGCAAAGCATATCGCTAGGTAAAATAGCCACTGTCTTCCAAGTGGAGGTAGTGGGCATACTGCATGGTGCAAATGCAATTCTTAAACCACGAATCAGTAACCAATGTATCGGCATCTCCAACACCAGCAGATTAGCACTACTAACCTTAGGCAGTTGCAAAATTAGAAGTAGTCCTAAAGTGCTATGAAGACATCGAAAATACCTAAGAAGATAATGTCCTCTTCTTAATACGGACTAGGGCACATGCAAGTAATTATGGCAACGAGGAAGCAGATAGGATTGCAAAACAGTCTTCTGAACAACCTTCATGGGGAGCATCACCTACAACCCACATCTTCTTGGCAACAATAAGCTTTATGCTACACCAAGGAACCTTAAATAACTTTAGAAGATGCTGGGTTAACAGTCCAAGCTGATGGTAAGCAAAAGTTGTTATTACTACACTCTCGTCGAAGACAACTAAGCACCGTGTGCAACTATCCCCAACGAACTTTCAGCTGATCGTAGGAATCAATGCATACTAAAGAAATATGTGCACATGATGGGACTAGCCAACAGTCTCAACTGTCGACGATGCAACAAAGACGACGAGACAGCAGAACACATTCTGTGTCGTTGTCCTGCACTTACAAGAATAAGAGCATCCATGTTGGGAGACTTCTGGTCCAATATGATCGAAATCAGCAACCGCCCGGTTGCGGACATTTTCAAGTAAATTCAGAGGATTGCATTACTTTAGTAATTTCCAAGCTGTTGCGGAGTGCAATTTAGCCCACAATACAAGATAATATTGTAGGTTAAATGCGTGTGAGCTTGTTTACCCTCGAAATTTTAATCCAGAATCCAGAACGGTGTTGGTATTCGTTCTTCTTATTACAAGATACTATTTGAACAAACTTTTCCGTTTGGTTTCATCAACTGAGATCCATATATCAATTTGTATAAAATCACTTCTGAAAGGTTGGCTATCAAACTCAACTTAGTAAATTATATCATTCTTGTAGATAATGTTTTTCTGATGTACTCTTCTTTAGAACGTTCCTTTTGCAATATTTTTCCAAAAGGATGCAACTTTAAGGTTTTCTAGTATTGTCCACGGAAAGTGAATTACTTCTCTTCTTTAAAGATTTATTTTAGATGTATTTGCAAAATAAATATGTTACTGCATTAACAAAAACGACTAACTAACTGCAACGACGTTGGTTTAAAATGAAATACTAATTTGCACGAACATAGGGAACACTAGCAGCTTCTGTTAGCCTATAGAAAAACCCTATTGTGCTATCAGCAGTAAACAAATATTAATATCTATTTTCTGCTCTGCTAATAACTAAAAGAATAAACTAATTTCACCTCTTCGGATTGACAGGACGCAGTACAATGTACGAATGGCGGGAAAGATATTGTTATGAAAATTTAAAATTAATCGCTTGAATAAATTATAAACATTTGCACGTGACGGAAACTTTGAGACGTTTTAGGTTCCAGAAACAAATATAAACAGCAAGTAAATGTAAACCATCGTTCTTTCAAACTAGATCACTTCTTGCAAACTTTCACCAACAACAATTTATATACATTAACAGAAACAAATGTCCTCGTTCCTTCTAGGATTTGAAACACGCAAATTTCAAACCCCTCCGAGGTACTGATAATCTCTAACAATTCCTTGTTAGAAACTAGTAAAACCAATTCATCAAATTACAATAAGTTGAACTGAGGCACCATTGAATATTTAGGCTTCTTGAGATATTAGTCACCGTAATCATACAGACTGCAAACTAATTTTGATGGAAATACTTGGAATGTAGTCAAACGATCATATCCCGCGAGTATCTGTAAATAGAGTCGAGATAATCTGGCAAGGTGTTCAGATATCTTTTAAGGAAGTTGCTACGTGTTGGGAATACGCTTTCGATCAATTCGGAGTTGATCGAACGCTTAGAACCTTAACAGAAATAAATCCGTCCGGTATATTAATTTTACATGCAATATATTCCTACTACTCCATGGTGACAACATGCTTAGACTACAGAGCTTCATATTTACCCCCGCTCTGTTCTTCAATTAATGAAAAATCGATCAAAACGGTAGCTAATGATATTGGGAACAGGTACTGACCTTAAAATAAGTGTCCACAATTCCTACGGATGTTGCAATGGGTTGTCCATATTTAAGGTTGTATCTAGAACAAATTATATGGGTTAAATATATAGTATTTTGTAATAAAATTATTCATTCATAGCTATGCATAGAAATGTGTTTGTAAGAAATAAACGCACTGGGTTGAAGTTTTAACTTTGTTAATTAGTACATATGTATCAAAACGTCAAGATGTGTCAATAGCAATATCGTTAAAAACTCTCATAACCATTTGTAAAAATATACGATATATTCAAGATATTACAATACATAAACTGCTAGTTATCTATATAGAAGATAATAATAGTACGTGAGTACACTAATATTACAATAATGAGCAAGAAGAAGTAAGTATATGACAGTTGAAAAAATTAAATACTTGATGTAATATACGATTAATAGGATTTAATTGCGGCGTTAATTTAGAAGTTAATTGATTTTGCTTCTACTGCGATAACCAGAATTAGGTATAAACCATTTATATAAGTCTCGTTTCCCAAACTTTTAGGTTTCGCGGCCCCCTTTTTAAATATGTTATGTTACACGCTAGATTAGTTTAATAGTAAGCGTAGCAGCAAGTAGACGCGTAATATTTCGTTTATGTTTTGTAGCTCCTGAGTGATTCAAAGTTCGAACAAATATTTTTCACGTATGGAAAAATGTATATATGAGTATTATTTATTGAATAGGGAATATTATGCAGCCAAAAACATCAAAATTTTGGTTTAAAAATGAAAATGCACTTCATAAATCTTCAAAATTAAATATATTTCGACTTTACATTAGTCTTCATCAGTAATAAAATAAT
>JABXWE010067369.1:0-12995 GCA_014611495.1 Limonius californicus
GAAGACATGCAAAGAAGGTATTAAAGAAGCCATGTCCGATCTTAATCTACCAAAAGAGCAGTAGGAAAACAGAAAATTATAGAAGTTAGGCATCGGACGACATCATCAGACGTTATAAACTGATCTACCACTTTCCAGTTGTTCCCAAAGATAAGAAAACTGTAGATCCTAGCATCTTAAACACGTTTATAAAATTGACATGGTATAATCAAAATAAGATTTGCCTACAATTTTTATTTATTAAGCCAATAACGCAACACCAGCGGCCGCCAGTCATTTGGAAAATCTACTTCATTACTTAATGGGAAATTTGAAAGAACGGAATGGAATCAATACGTTTCTGGAAAAATCATTAGTGGGCGTGTATTTGCCTGGCCCCGAAATATAATCGGTGCAACTTTCCTCATATTTAATATGTTGATATACACAAACCATCCATAGCACACTATTCTTATATGGAAAATTAGAAATGCACCAAACTATTGGTAATTGAATGTATATTTCCTTTTCTCTCTATGACATTTTTGCCTCACAAGTTGGTCATTCGCAGATGCTAATATTCTTCATACTTCCAATCGTCTTCCCCTAAATCTTTCTCTTGCATTGTTTGGTATATGTACTGTTTTTTTTTGACGGTTGGTCTTCCTCTTGTTTCCCAGTGTATGATTTTCTTGAACGTACCCATCTTAGTACTTTTCTTACATTCCTTTTGTAATTATCTTCATTTCGTTCCACAGTCTTCCTCTTCTTATCTTAGCTCTCCTGGTATACTGATAGCTGACACGCAATAATGTAAAACGTTCCTTTTTAGGTAGGCCAGTAGAACGTTAGGCGGTTTAGTATGTTAGACTGCTGCATTGGGAGACCTTTCTATTCTAGGTTCGAGGACTTCGTATACTTACACGGCTATTTCTCTTTTGGAAGGCAATAGTAAATCACAGATGTGCTGCTCCGGAGAAGAAGTGCGAAGAACTTCTCGCGGTTCTGAGCCCACTTTAACCAGTAGGTCCCCTATATGCTTGTATGTACTACTTTACACGTCTGCCACAGGTATAGGAGAAAAGAATCACAGCGCACTCTCTTAGCATGTAGTCTAGGTATACTGTTCTTACCTGATCGCAAAATTTCTTAGTCATTGGCCACATTTATTTACCATAAGCTATTACGCTCTCTATTCTTCTTCTTCTTCTTCTGTATAGGCCAATGGCGTGTTAACTACTTACAGTGGAGTAGGTTTATGAGCCCTCTTTGCATAAATGCAGGAGGCTAACCTAACCGGTCGAACAAAGAGGCTCTCTATAATAGCCTTAAATATGTTCCCTTTTCTTACCAATCATGGGGTTTTGTTTTATGTCATCCCATGTAGCTTTATAGCTCTTCTTGCTTTCATTACTTTTTTTCTGTACGTTTTTCTACTTTTCCCATGTTCATACGATCGAATCTAGATACTTATATTTCCTGCATGAATTCATCGTGTTCTTTCCTTTTTCTATATACGATTTGTTTGCTCTGTCACACATATAATCGGTTTTAATCGATCGTATGTGTGATGTATTCTTGTTCTTGAGCTAAGCAAATACAGTCTGGTCGTCGGCATACGTTAGCGAGTGTGAATTTCTAATTCTAATGTATTATTTTATATGTTAAACTAGAACATTTATACGTATACTGTATTAGATAATTGCGGATAACAAACTATTGGTCAAAAGCAAGTGTCCAAATATTAATTTCGTCTTATAGAACGTGAATTAAACCCTTTTGTTCCAAACATCTCGACCAGGTAAGTAAATTTTATAGAATGAAATGGTTTAAACCAGTACAGATGAATAATTTTTTAGTCCTCACGTTATGGTAGTGGCACTAAAGGAAGCAACACTTTTCCATGCATACAAGTTTGAGGTTAGATTTTATATTATTGTAAGCGTTGGAAAATAATTTTCAATATTTCCCGACGGTTATCTTTAAGCAAATTGGAATATTACTATTTTAAGTTTATTTAACGCGTAGAAGGTATAACTACTCGGTGCTTCAAAATTAAATATTGTGATGATTTTTGATTCATAAGTTCGGTTAATTTCATTTTATAAAGGCTACTCGTACATTTGTATGAAATCTTGGAATTCGGTTCCATTATGGTCATTAACAAAGGGCAGACCAAGACGCAGATAACTTCTTGCTTGCTCTGAAACACTGCCAAGTTCGTATTTTGCATATACCTGTCACAAAGAAAAAGGATTATTAAAAATCCCAATTTAAAAGATTCTATATTAAATATATAGCAAAGAAAGATACTATGACATGCCTTAAGCTTGGATATAAACTTAGCTCTGGATTTATTTAATTTACATGGGAGTATGCTGCATTAACCGGAACATTTTGTGAAAATGTGTGTTTGACAGCCGCGAAGTGCAGAAAGTGTGTTATAGGCAGTTTTCGGACATGCAGAGTGCATTTCTGAAATCAGAACTTGGATAAACAGTGACCCCGTTAAGATATGAATTTTTATAAAATAATTTCAACTGTAAAAATATTAATTTTAAAATTGTATTTCGTGCTCTTACTGTAATTGTAGGTATTTTTAGCATCGTTCCCATGTAAATTTTTTCAGTTGCTAAGATAGTTGTTGACAAAACAATAATAAGAGAGAACGTCCTCTGAACTTTGGTGTAGATGTACGCATTTTGTTGAGCTCTTGAAAATTTAAAAATTATTTAAAAAGCTTGGTTAATATTTAATAAATAGTTTATTGTCCAGTATAAACAGTAGTTTAATTAAAGAAAATAGTAAGTTAGTATTACTCACCAAATTAATGTTGTATTAAGTGGGTCCTGGATGGAGTTCGTTCGTCGATTTGTGTCCGGTTTCACGCAACAAGATTTGGATCATGGCGCAGATTAAGTAACATTAAGGCCAAGGACGTTTCTAAGAAGATAATTGGAATTTGGACGTAGAGATTACTTCAGGAAGGTAAACTAATTATACTTACCTAACAAGAAGCACGAGTGTACCTGAGAACTTTGAAAAACCCCAGAAAATAATAATTAAACCTGTTCGAATTTTACATAGAGCTTTATAGGCATTTTAGGTTAATAGAACGCAGAACTACGACTGACATGTAAAGATTCCTCCAGAAGTCAGCTGCGTACTGGGAAATAGTATGAAATCTCCATTTTCTCATGTAATGCTAAAGCATTATTGAACCGACTTCTGAGGCAGAGTACTTTTGATCTACAGCTAGACCGTGGTATTTTCAATTTAAATATTTTGGCGACAAGTTTCTAAAAGTTGTCACCTGGCGCCCAACTTACCATACATTAATAAAAATATAAATTGAATGAAGATATGATTGCGGAATGCAAGGTAAATCAATCTATTTAACTTTAATTTGTATTAATTATCCTTTTATTATTAATGATTTATAACAACATCTAATATTCTAAAAACCGGTCATGAAGAGAAGGTACAATTTTTTTAACAACCTTGTTTGATTATGGGTGGATTTTAGTGTATATTTATAATCTAAAGTTTTTATTCCCCCAATTAAAGAAATCTGGGCTAAAAACAGTGTGTTAATTGGATTAGGTAGGAGTGTAAAATTCACTTCTAAGGCATTGTAATTGGAGATAACTTTGGAAAGACTTGCTTTAAAATTTGAGGGTTTTATGCTATGGCTACATACTTATAGAGTTTGACATTTACGTCTATTCCAGTTAGTTAGTATAAGAAATGTGTAGGTATTGACAACAGAGAACGGGTGGAAAGCGGTGTAAGACAGGCGCTGTGGGAGAAAATGCCAATGAAGCTGAAACAGACATATGGTTGTAAGGCAATAATGTAATAAAATATATTTAAATACATTTTAATACCTGGCCTTGATATTAGAATCTCAAAATAATTACTGTTTAGGGCGATGGATACATTTTTGTAAAAGGTATACTAATAGAAAAGCTATTTATGGACGAGGACCTTAGAAAAATCTAATTACCAGAACCATTATTATTGTATTCCAAAACAGAGGGATATTATAATAAATTGAAATTTTAATACTAGGGTTTACGCATACAAAACAATATTTTACCACTAGGCTATTATGAAAAAACCCGCCTTCTGTCGCAAGCGGTTACATCAACATATTCAGATCAACTAAGTAATTAATTTAAAACAGTGTTTGTGACTAATTTTCAAATAAGTAGATATTGTGTAATGTAAAAAATTTTGTTTCCATTGATGGTGCTACCGGGTTGTAACCGAGGAAGGTGGCGCAGCGGTAAAGCATTTACCTTTTATTTGGGAGGTCTAGGGTTTGAACCCCCGGACCGTCTGTCCTGACTCAAGTTTTTAGTGGTTCTTTTCGGTCATTTATGTAAATGCTGGGACAATATCATCTATGAATTTATATTATCCATATTTCCTGGTTTTTCCCATCCTTACATTCCCGTTACTGGTAGAGGAGGGGCTGAGGGTTCCGGTGCAGAATTCGATGGACCCCTATGGCGGTGTGTGGGGAATAAACCCAGCTGACTGTCCTTTAAAAAAGGTTTACATTCTTCATCTGGAACTGGAGTATTTCAGGTACATATTATATCTACGGTATGTTTAAGTAACTAGGTTTGTGTGGGGGATTTTCAAAATTTGGTAAATACCTATTTTTTATTTACATTTGTCATCACTCTATTATACTGAAATGTATTTTTATGGACAAAAATTATGGTGTATATAATTACAGGTAAATTCCTATATGAAATTGAAGAAGCCCAATTTTTACCACAAACTAAGGATATGGGAAAATTGAATTGCTTCGTTTTTGTCGTAAATTCTGCTTCACCACGGAAAGATACGTTTGACGTGCAAAATACTATCCAGTATCGTGCCTAAACAGCTACTGCATGTACCTAATAATGGTTTCCAATAAACTATTCATGTCTCGAACTGTAGCTTCTTCGAACAAGGAGATCGCTAATTACATGTTTTTAAGGAGCAGTTATATTTGCGTGCAGTATAAAACTTGAGAGTGTATGGCTTTAAGTAATCGATTGTACTGCTTCGAGTCATTATAAACATCACGTTCATGAAAATACATTTTCGTTACGAGCAAATATAAATAAATAATTCCAGAAGCATGTTGCAACTACCTTGCCCAGTTAATTCAACTAATAATGGAGGTAATAACCGGAAAGTACTTAATTAGTTAAATTGCACTTCTTTGACTAGTATCCAAGTTTTAATACTGTTTGCCCAATGAGGTGCGCTTGTTTTAAATTTTTAAGGATAGTTTTTAGTTCCTAAAATAACTTTGTTACTACCTCTGAAACTATAACCTTTGATTTTGAATTAATACACGTCATACCGGCAAGGAAAAAGCGAAGACGTTGGTCGGAGGTTTTCAATATTTCAGTAAAGAGAACGACTAATTAACAATAATTGGTGTAGAACTACTAATAACACCGTTCAAGACAAAACAGTAATTGAACCGAAAGTGTAATTATGGAAAACGTAATTAAATAATTACCAGTCGAATGTAGATAATAATACAAACGGATCATGTCCACTTCAATTGCGTTATGAATAATTCTTGTATGGTAATTAATATTTCATATTGCACCAATATACAGGGTTCTCATATTTATGTACTTAGTTTTGTTGGACGGCGAACTTGAGTCGATTTACATTCATTATTAACTAATTTTTTAAATACAGGATACAAGAAATTTCAATCTGTGAACATCTATGACTGTATACCAGTATAACAAATTAAGTTGTAAATTTGTATTATGCTTGCACAATATATTTGTTCGTCTGCAAGGTTTTAGTGAAGTATAAATTATTGTCAGGAGTGAAAGTAAGCCGGGAAACAGAACTCAGTTCCGGTTCCGGCAAACAATAATACTTTATTTTTCGTAAACAATCTACAACGACCATAATTAGAGTGAAGAATCACAGGCAACAAATGCCTAAGACGAAGAAGAAGAATCTACAACAAACAAAATGATACCAAAAGGCATAAGTATAATTTCTCACTTAAATATGTGTTCTTTATATACCTATCCGACGATGGATAGCGGGCGGCGGGAGGTAGAAGCACCGTCAACACTTCTCCGTTACAAATGACATACATTTTTATAAAGCACTCAGCCAATTGCGTGTGGGAAAGTTTTTCTATTTCGTCCCATTAGTATAATCGGCTAAAGCAGCTAAAGTAACTGATTACAAATGTGAAAATTATAATTTTCTGAGTACAATATCATGTCGATAGTTTTAAGCGAATTTTAAACGAGTATAATTTATAGGACAATATTTGTTGGGGTTAATATGCAGACTATAGTTAACACGTGGGGCCATACGTACACAGGGTGTTGAAGAGACCTCGTTGGTCACAAAAGTCTCTATAAAGACTTGTTCAAAAATGCTATGATTAGGAAAATCTGTAACTTAGGAGTTCTTATTTATGTTTCAAATAGCAGGATTTCTTCGGCGTTGAATCGGACGCGGTGGACCAGTTGCATGACCTCCTAAGTCACCCGAATTTGTTATGTGTAAATTTTTGTAAGCTATCTTAGATTACTGGGAGTATCGTTGGTTGCCTATCGTTTTTTTATGAGGGCGATTCTTTTTCTTCTTCTTAAGTTCCTGTTTCAATTTGAAGATTTTTGCGGAATTGTGCGTGTGAGAGAACTTCCTTCTGGGCCTTGGTTGTAAGAGGTTGTACCTTCGGTGGCTAGTGTGAAGAAGGTGTTCCGACATTTTCATGAATTTCAAGTTTCTTGGATTATTTGGTACATCTTTACCTACAAGCAGAATTCGTTATGTTTGTGTTCCATTTGTTGGATTTTTACGATTTCTTTACTGCATATTATCAGGATTAATTCGACGCTGCTGCCAAATTCTACGTTACAAGCCGCATGCCGTTTGGACCTTCTGTAGAACAGTTTTTCATCCAGTGGTTACCATTCGTGCGCCTTGGTCTTCTTCGTATGCGTGTGTGGGTGGAGTTTATTACGATTAGTCACTTGGAGTCATATTCCAGCTTCATGGAACTGCTGCCCTTGTCCGAAATCTACGAGCGAGAGACCTTCTACGCTATTGGGATAACTTTGGGATGCAGGATCCTTTACCTGAGGTGCATTCGGAAGCTTCTACTTGCCGCAACCTGTAGATCTAAGGCCTGATTCCCGTAGCCACTTCAAAAAGGTTTGCTCCTTGATTTTTTTTAGGTCTACGTGTATCCGTCGCCTTACAGTTTTAATACCAACACGTTCAGCTCGTGAGTTTATTTCCAGGCCCGATCGTGGTTTATTTTAATGTTGTATGCTAAAAATTATATTTGTAGGTTGTATTTTAGGGTAATTTTGTGAATTTGATAATTGTTGAATATGAATGTTTATCACTTACTTTTGTGGTATTATATACTGTATTGTTATACTTATTGCTGTCACTGTGCACTGCTCTTTTGTGTATTTACTTTGTTACATGTTATTGTTTATTTATAATATCAATTTTGGATTTCACGGTTGTGGCAGTGAATCTATTCACGGCAACGGGATTTTAAGAAATAATAAATTTGGATTTGTTTTCATTATTTCGTTTATGGACAGTTCCTTGAACTTTTTGCTATCGTTAAACTTTAATGTCCGGCGATACCGTCTTGTATGATATGCGTTACATTAGCTGGATTTTTAAGAGCGCCGGGCCCGACGTCAACAAATTGACTACCGGAATATTACTATCACTATTCCGTATCCGATTAGATTCTGGGAACTATAAGTCAGTTTATATCAACGTAGGGATACGTCCGCTAGATTACACTCCATTCAATGATTATTTCGGTGTGAATTGGTAATTCCCTCAATTTCAATTGCCTTCGAATTATTATTTTTGGCGACACTGTTGTTTCGAAGTGTTTTGGTTATAAACTGTTGCTTGTGTATTGTAATTACTATTGTAATTGTGTTTGACTTAACGCATATATAACTTATTGAAATTTGAAAATTTCTGTAAATAATTCATAAAATCGGTTTGACTTTGAAAAACAATTGAAACAATAATGAAATTGAGATATTGTTTTGCTAATTGTTATTTAAACTCTTTAAATACTGCACACATTTTATGGGTCTAACGGTAACGCTATAACAAATTCAGACATCAGATGATTATTTAAATTTTCAAAATGCCTGCCGTTTATAAAACAATTGAAACTAAATTGAAAATTGAGCTGGGTACGTAGAGTTTCTTTATCGTGTTTTGAAACTGTTAAGATGTTCAGGGATGAAGAACTTCAGGTTAGGTACGCTGTTTATATTCACAGCAATAGAGATTCTTTTTTAGCGACTGAAAGCTATACAAATTTATATCCAGTAAGACAGCTACCCCATCGAAAAATGTTGGAAATGATTTCAAAAAATTCAAAAAAGACCGCGGGGCCGTATAGAAAAGGAATTATTGCTAATGAAGTGAATGTGCTCGCTTAATTAGCGATTGTTCCAGAAAACTCCAACCAAAGAATTTCCCAATAGTGTGGTATTGATGATTCATATGTGAGGAAACTCGTTAAAAAACATAAGTACCATAATTATAAATTCACACCTGTACAAACTCTTCGCCCTGGTGATGGTAATAGAAGTTTGGACTTTTGTTATTAGTTCCGTGAAAAACTGCAGCAAGAACCACATTTTTCCAGAAAAATACTATGGACTGATGAGTCTTTATTTACAAATGTTTGTGGCAATGTTTAGCAGGAAAAATCTTCATCACTAGCCAACAGAGAATCCCCGTTTAATAAGAGAGAGAAGGCCGCAAGTTCGATATTCTTTGAACGTATGGGCTGGTCTTTTAGATAATGCGGTTCTGGGTCCATTTGATATCGATGAAAATTGATAAGGTCTTGGATATTTGTATTTTTTGCAAACAACTTTAGAAGATATGCTCAATTAATTGCCATTAGTAACCCTTCAAAATCATAAGTGGTATCAGCAAGGCGGAGCTGGTCCTCATAACGCCCGCATTGTTCGAGATTATTTAGATGCACGTTTCTAAAATTCAAGAGTTAGCATGTTTGGCTCTGTTCGTTAACCTCCACGATCGCCATACTTAACACCTATAAATTACTTTCTGTGGTGTAATGTAAAAAAGGCCCGGTATGCATCCCCACAGAAAATTTTCCTCTCACAATCGAAAATACCTTCGACTTCATTCCGAGTTAGACTATCCAAAAAGCAGTGGACGAAATTAGCTTGAGGACTAACCTCTGCGTTATAAATAACGGCGCGCACTTTGAACAATTTAAATAATCTTAGTGGTTTTGAATTTGTCATCTTAGGAGTTTAAATGACAATTCGCAATACAATCTGTCACTTTAATTATTGTTTTAGTTGTTTTTCAAAGCCTACGCAATTTTATAAAAGTATTTCAATAACTTCAATAAGATTTTAAAAAATATATAAAGTTATGTTGATTACCGGTTTGTAATGCTAATTTTTTTTGTCTATTTGATGGTGTGGCAATCCAATCTGGCGGCCATAAGAAATAAAAAAGATGACTATCACAGTTTCTATCTAGAAAGCCTAGAAAATTTCGATCAACGCCATTCAACTCACAGTGACCAGTAACATAAAGCTACCAAGTTTGATTGAAATAGTGTCAATGGTAAGGAAGATAATAATTTATTATTAAAATCAAAATTTTCAGTTTTTTCGTGATAAATCAAGAACGAATAAAATATCCATGATTCTCAATCGCCATAAAAAAGTACAACTTTTCTCTTATTCAACCGACCTCGTATCTCTTACCGTTTCCAAAATACCAATGGTGAGAGTCTAAGAATTAACCATTCCTATGTCCTATGAACTTTTACATAACGTGAGACTACGAAAGATGAATATCTTGTCGTAACTCTATTCACACAACTATAAATGCAAAATATTCTGAAGTTCCAATTAAAACAAAAAATCTGAGATGATTTTTGCAACAATAAAAATTAAATACTACGAGGCTTATTCAACTGAAACCCATCTTTGATCAACTTAACCTTGAAAGCAAACGCAATAATTCAAGTGACGTTTGTTGATGTTAGTACATTAATAAGTTTTTGGCGTTTGATTTTGGTTCTGACTTTTAAAACTTCGATTTTGAAATGAAAATCCGTCCATGTTTGATCAGCGTACGGTCCTGCAACTTTTATGCGCTGAGGGTGTGCTGCCATTGCCGATTCATATGCGAATGCAAGCAGTGTATGGAAATGCAGGTATTGCGTACCCAACTGTGAAGGAATGGTGCTGAACATTTAAGAATGGAAAAGAGGGGACCATTGATGAACCGCGACCAGGTGCACGGCGTACTGTATTAACAGAAAACAATATGGCATGTGTGGAAGGCCTTATTAGAGAAAATGGTCGAATTTCAATTAGAGAAATTTCAGGTTAATTTTATATGTATGAGCACACTAAATAAATAAATGTAAGTTTCAAAAATAGGACAATTATTGGCACATCTACTGTACTTTTGAATTATTGTTTAAATATTTTGCCTTCGGCGATTATCATAGGCCAAAGAGCGAGAAAACTGTATTAAGTGACAAGGTAAAATAAGCAGCAAAATTAAACCAGAGCTATGAATTTGTTAGAACACAGGGTTGCCAATACTACTGGTTTTCCGTAGATCTACTGTATTGTATCTCTTATTTGTTTTGCAAAAATTTATTAGTCCATAGAGTGACCATGATTTCTAACAAATTCTTTAAATTAAGTGTGCTTAATTGTGAAAAACTAACATTGTAAATTTTTGTTATTATTTTGTGTGTTATAAATTGATATGTGAATGTGTGGATATCACAAACTTTTGTTTCCTGTACAAATGTGCCGTGATGTTTCAACATTGTACTGAAATCTGAGGTACGAAAGAAAAAGTAAATGATATTAAATCTATTTTCAGATTAATTTTACTTTAGAAAGAGTTCGCTATGTTTATCAATTTAGAATAAGAATTTTCACTAAATTGTTACTAACAATATGGTGTTACTAATCGTGGAAACTTAAGGAAGTCGTTTAGCACTACAATATTGTAAACCTAAATACGTATTTCGGAAACGAAGTTACCATCTGCTGTACGAAAAGTAACCCTAGTTGAGGATATCTAACAAAACAGAAGTGAACAAACCAACAACATAACCTTAAAATTGAATGTAAGTTATACATAAGACTCAAAATAAATGAATCACCAAACGGTAAAATCGGTTGAAATTCATAGTCACCTGGGTTCTTATGCTCATTTATAACGATGCGGTATTCATAGTTCTTGAACAAAATATGGATATAAAAAGCATTCAGTAGATGTTAAATTATAGACAGCAGTGCAATATTTTGGAATATAAACTTCTAGAATGTATTATTAAATGTATTAGGTAAGTATCACAGCCTGACCCTATTAATGCTTTATCAATTAGACGGTTTTACAGCCATATTTTTTTCCAAAATATGTCTGAATACCACGTTTATGTAAACAATAATAAGAACGCAGTTGGCTATAAATTTCAACGTATCTCATGGTTTGCCGTTCCAGTTATACTGCAACTTACTACAAATTAAATTCGCTTTTAAGGTTATTCTGTTGGTCTGCTCACTTCCGTTTTGTTTACGTCATGTTGACAAACAAAAAATTAGAATTAATTAGATCAGGCTATGATAAATAATATTCAAGCCATTATTGATGTCGCTTATAGACTACACTAAAATTAACATGATGATGAGATGTTTAAACGTTTTCCTCAACCTAAGTAACATTAGATATTCTTAACTAGGGTTAGTTTTCCTACAGTAGATGGCAACTTCGTTTTTGAAATACGTATGTAGGTGTTATAATATTGTAGTGCTAAACGACTTCCTAAATTTCCACAATTAGTAACACAACGTTGTTAATAATAATTCTGTGAAAATTCCTACTCTAAATTGATAAACATGGGGAACTCCGTCTCAAATAAACTTATTTTAAGAATCAAGTTAACCTCATTTACTTTTTCTTCCGTACTTCAAATTGCACTCCAGTGTTGAAACATAGGCACATTTGTGCAGTAAACATACGTTTTTGATAGCCATACAACCAAATATCAATTTACCCAAAATAATAATATAAATTTTCAATGTTATCTCTTCACAATAAAGCAGACTTAATTTAAAGAATTTGTCAGAGATCTTCGTCACTCTATGGATTAATATACTTCTGCAAAAAAGAAATACAATATAGTAGATCTACGGAAAAGCAGTAGAATTGGCAACCCTGTATTCTAACCAATTCCTAGCTCTGATTTGATTTTGATGCTGATTTTACTTTGTCACTAATACAGATTTTTCACTCTTGACGCAATTAAAATTTGAAATCATTGAAGACAAAATATTTATATATAGGTATATATATATATACATTTCAGAATTACGCCAGGTGCCTAAAATTTTCTTATTTTTGAAACTTACATTTATCTGAACTATCTAAAGTGTATTGTTATATGTATTAGGTAACTATCACAACCTGATCCTACTGATTGTTTTCCAGTTTGATGGTATATCAATATTTCGTTTGTTAATATGACATGAGCAGTAATTCATAAACCAACGATACAACCTTAAAAACACGTTGGCTAGCCATATTTATATCCTATGATAGTTATAATATAAAATTAAATTATTAATTATTCAATAATGATAAACTTAAATTTAATCTAAATAAGCATATAAAATTTTTTATGAGATTTCTCAGGGTTTTATAATGATGTAAAATTACGTGGCTTCCCTGTTATGATAGTTACATACCAATATTAATTAAATAAATAAAAAAACCTGCAATCTTATTTCTCATTTACATCGGTTTTGAAATAATCCATATCTCACAGTAATTCCTACGTTTTCCAAATGTCTGCGGCAATTTGACTTTGATGTAAACACATGATCTCATTATGCGTCATTTCCTGAATATGCAGCGGCTGATAAAGATGCAGTTCCACCGGTTACATG
>JABXWE010067371.1:0-12293 GCA_014611495.1 Limonius californicus
AGTAAGAGAAGAGTTAGAAGTGGAACCCATATTGAAAAGTATTAAACGCCAACAACTGAAATGGTTTGGACACATAGTGAGAATGGGAGAAGAAAGAACAACGAAACGAATATGGCAAGCAAGATCACAACAGAAAAGAAATAGAGGCAGACCAAGAAAAACATGGGACAAGAAGGCAGCAGAAACCCTAAGAGAAACGGGACTGACTTGGAACGAGAGGAGAAGATTGGCGAAGAACAAAAAAGAATGGGCCAGGCGGATCTACAATTAAATGGGAATCACAGTTAATTTTAATTTTAAATTCAAATTGTTAAGTTTAATTAAAATGATTTGTATATACTAGTTGTATTCACACCTTACACCTAACGGTACATAAGGTTTTTCGATAATATATATATATATATATATATATATATAAATAATAAAGAATAAACATTGAATTTAATTTTCCGAAAATTTAAAGCATTGTAACTAGTAGAAATTAAGATAAGAAGGAGGAATATCAAAGTTTAATATGAGTACAGTATAACCTCTTTAATCCGGACAATTAAATGCACGAGTTGTGTCCGAATTATCGATTTATCCGGATTACTGAATATTTTATTTATTTATTAGATATCATTAAAACAAGATCGTAATCTCAATAAAAATTTTATTACATAAAATATGTATATATTCATAAAAAATAAAAACACATTCTTTGAAAATTCAGACAAAAACAAAAACATGCAAACTACAACATACATAAAAACAAACTTATTTTTTGCAAAACAGGGAAAAAATGTTTGATAGTTTGTTGTTTTTTAAAATCCGTTTCGCCTTTGATTGCCTTGTAACGAAGATCACGCAGCAAAAGCACTTGGTGGGATGGTATGTCATTTTCTGATGCCCATGTGAGATACGTACTGAAGGCAGGTGTATAACGGTATTTGAATAAACTTCATCATCACTAGAAGAACTAGATTCTTTGTTTCTGCCAGAATCTTCTTCAAATTCCCTGATGATGTCATCATCTGTTAAAAATACCTGTTTCATTTTCTCCAGTAACCCATTCTTCAATTTCTGCTATTGTAAGCTGTACATCTTCAATGATTTTCTCACTCAAATTTCTTATCTCATTTATGTCAGCCTGGAAGTCTTGGGGTTCTACTTCTTTAAGAAGCTTTTCTCTCAGAAGTGACAACGGAATGATTTCGTCTTCATCATCAAATGTATCAGACAGATGCGGTAACAATGGTTTCCAGTATTTTTTAATCAATTCATCACTTATACGCTACGATGCTTCATCCAAAGAATAGACCACATCTTTTAAGTTTATTTTTTCAATGTTGTAGGAATATCGATTTAGAATTCACGATTGTTTTGAGCAACTGTTTTCGATAAAAGAGCTTTACAGCTTGTATGACATGTTTGTCTATGGGTTGTATTAAGGGTGTACAATTAGGGGGCATGTACATAACAGCTATTTGACCATCATTACTGACTATATCGTCGGGATGTCCTGGAGCATTATCTAATATCGGCAGTGCTTTTTGAGATAAATTCAATTCACGCAGTTTTTGCTTTACTGGTGGTACAAATTCTGCGTGAAACTACCCACGAAAAATATCTGTAGTAATCCAGCCTTTCCTCGGCCTTTATAACAAACTGAAATAAAGAAATTTGGAAAGGCCGTAGGTTTTGCTGTATTTCCTAGTACACGGAGTTTCAATTTGTGACTACCCGTAACATTAGCATAGGGCATGGAAGTTATCCTTTCTTTACTAATTTTTCGCCCAGGGGCAGACCTCTCGTCACGATGAACTAATGTTTTCTTTGTCAGGGCCCTCCAGAATAAACCACTTTCGTCTGCATTATAATTCTGGTCCAATTGAAGGTCCATTTCTGTTATTTTCAACAATAATTTCTTTTTGAATGGTTCTACAGCATCACCATCACTAGACAGTAACTCACCAGAAATACTCCATTGCCTGATACCAAATCTTTCTTTGAATTTGTGAAGCCACCCAGAACTTGCTTTGAAATCTTCAGATTGATTTAGTTGATGGTAAAAAATTTGGCCTTCTTGCTAATTATATCACCTGATAACGGAGTCCCTGTAAAAATACAAAAAGTTTGCTCAAGCAATCAATCAATCCATTAAATTGCATAGCTCATTTCAAAGGTAAACATTTTTTTTTGTATTAATTTTGGTTATTCTATTAATGTTTATAGTACACTTTAGTACAACTTTTATTTAATTATGGTTAAACAGCATGACTCAGATGAAACAAAAATATCCCGTTATATATGAATACTTTGTTAGAACAGACTTAACTATTATTTTATAGTTTACTGTTTTCCATTTTGTAAAAAATACTTTCCATTTCTAAAACTACGAATTATTTTCTTATTCAGCTTAACTTCGATCATACAATTCATTCTACGCAACCGCGATTCGTACGCAATGCAGCTGTGTTGTAGTAAACTTTAATAATAATAATAATTTATTTTTATGGATTTCAATAATTCTTTCATATTCTGCAATGCAGCTGTGTTGTAGTAAACTTTAATAATAATAATAATTTATTTTTATGGATTTCAATAATTCTTTGATATTCTGCTGCATTGTAAAATACTGTAATATAAAAATGATAATTAGAATGTCATGTGGTATGAACGTCTAACCTCGCGCACATAGAAGGCTCTTAAAAGCTAGAGTAGTATGGTAATACTGATCTGATCTAGGGCGTACACTACCGTATTATTAAATTGATTGATTATTTATGATAGATCTTTAAAAAAGTAAAAATTAGTTGATGCGGTAAATATATTACCATTTCCGGCGATTGAGAGTAGCGAAATTTACCTACAAACGTATACACCTTTTGATATTAGGCGTGTTAAACTTTTATCATCTACTTAAAATGGTTACTTAAAATGGTACACAATGTATATATTTCGTTGATAGTCTATTCTAAAAGTATTAGAACATTTTTTAGGTTTTCTCGGGTATGTTTCATAAAATTAGACTCAACCGCATATGTTACGACATACATTTTCTAGGATCTAGCTTTCATGAGGAGAATATTCGTTATAACTTATGCTTTTGTGTATGTGGTCGGAATACCTGCTTTAATTATTAAAACATTGTTCGTTTGCTGGTTCTCGCCGCTAAACGGTTGCAATATGAAAAACTACCTTTGTTTTATGATCGTTGTAGTATCGTACTTAAACCGACGACGTATACAAATGATAAAAGTTTTGAGGTTAAAGCCGACATGCCACAAGTTTAGTTTATAGGGCGCTGCAGCTTGATACGAGCCATTTATTTTAGGGATCGGAAACAATTCCTCATGTATGGGTTTTCTATTCTCACATTATGCTAGATGAATGATTGCTTTGGTCATTCAAGTCACGTTTCGTGAAACTTTAAGTGTCCGCAGTGCAGTCTAAAGGATTATCGTAAATCCCTCTGCTTTAAAATAATATTAATGTGAAAAATTTTAATTCTGACAATAGTTCTGTTCACGTCAGTATACTAATGCCTACGTAAATAAAAAAGAAATAGCTAAAAGATACTTGGTATAGTTTACAATTACGAATATAGTTAATAATATTCTGACCAGGAAGTCTTACACAGAATGATGCACTACATTTCTGATAAACATGCGGCGGTCTTACAGAGACATGAGAGACACGTAGAACGTTATTCTGTCGCTTGTATGATCTTTATAATATATCATGAATTCAGTATTGTGTCATGAATACTAAACGTTTGAGACCACCTGTAAATAGAATTTACTTGCGAGGAAAGCTTACAATTATAATTAGCAAGGAATGCTGGTCGGTGTAGCACCGCAACAGAGTTGTTTGTACTTGGAGGTACCTGAATAGCGTAATCTACATTCATGTAAAGAATTGAAATGGACACTGCATTTATTTGACGAAACGAAAATTAAACATACAACTAATTAAATTTTCTAGATGTAATTACAGAAAGCTAAACCATAATCAATATATTAAAACAATTGTAGTTCTGTATATATTCTTTGCTCTATGCTCTACACATTTCAACTAGATGAGGCTGCAATAATTGTTTTTAGAAAAACGATAAAATGTTTATCTCAAACACCAGTACCTACTGCATTTGTAGAAATAAGCTCAGAACGTTGACTGATTTATAGGAAATTAACAAAGTTTTTTTTTGTCTTTTGTAGTAGACGTATTAAAGCAACAAATCACTTGATACAGAAACTCAGTAGCGCAGAAACAACGAAAGAGTGAAGTGTAGAAAAGTTGAAATAGGTTTTCGGGTCCTGCTTGATTTTTGATA
Organism: Limonius californicus; assembly: GCA_014611495.1. NCBI lineage: Eukaryota > Metazoa > Arthropoda > Insecta > Coleoptera > Elateridae > Limonius > Limonius californicus. Next base: position 4,316 of record JABXWE010067371.1, read on the forward strand.
CGACCATGTTTCCGCCAATTGATGGCTTGTTCGGGTCCACTATCGGTTATATACCGAAAACTATCTGCAAACTCGTATAGATACAGTTTTCAATTTTGCGCTGAATTGATTTTTGCGAAATCGTTCTCTTCATTGCAAATTCAAGGGTATTGAAATACACCAATAGTAATATTCTTAGTTTAATGTCGTTTTAATGGATTGGTTCACGAAGTGGAAATTTTAGCTCTAAAGATGCAAAATAATGGGGTTGAAAACTGAAACGTTCAATTTTACTAAAACACAACAGTTGAAGTTTCTATTTGATACTACTAGTCTTTTTCATCAATCCCTATCTTTTAGATTTCCTCTTGAAAATAAGTTTTGTAAGTTATGTCGCAAACTTTTAATAATATAATTTCACCCGGAAATACAAGTCATAATATAGAACATACAGATTCGATTCATAAATAGCTGGAAACGTAATAATGCTTGTACCAATGTGTGGTGGAAATATTTGAAAGTGAACATCATTATACACTAAGGTGAAATGTACGTTTTTTATTTGTATCGTATCTACGGTAATGTGTGGTATTTCTACACGCGTTTTTAGAAATGGTATACCACATATCCAAGATTGTAATCGGGTGAAAACATTATGGAAACTTATAAGAACGGATGATAAAAATTGCCAAAAGTAGTACAAAAATACGGTAAAATTAACTTACCTTTATGATATATGCAGACTTAATTTAGTGAATTCATCATGTTTTAAGGTAATGCACACAATCTTAATGTCACAAATTATCAATGTAGTTTTCATAAAAACAAAACAATGCCAAGACTATGCACTCAATTTGTTTGGCCTTACACTAAAGATTTTGCCGTTTACATTGACTGCAGTTCTCTTTTCAGCGATCAGGTAGATGAACCTACTCCTCGGGACTGACAGGGAACGAATATAATGTTTTGTCGTTTCCATTTGATTTGGAAGTCCCAGGTCGGTTTAGGATCTCCTTAACAGCCTTTTCTTACCATCGCTGAGCACCGACCTCTTCTCTACTATGTGCTTCTTCTCAGTACAAAGTAGACACGGGGGAGACTTACAATGTCGAATACCAATGACTAAAATTCCGGGCAAGGTTCCTGGCGTTAAAACTTCACGATTATAAAAGAATGATTGGGGAATGGTGTGTGGTGTGTGGTGGATTGCAGCAGAAAATTCTTATATGCTGACATAGTAGGAGATGGGTGTTCGAACCTAAGCCATAGCACGTTTTGCCTGAGCTACTACAACTTATAGTTTTTTATAACCTGAGCAATTATTTTTACATGATTTCGATATTTTTTCCACTATCTTTAAAAGAATAGATTTTCTTAGATATTCTATCGAAGCATATTGTTTCCGCCGAACTTAATAATAAAATACGTATAAAATATTTCATAGATAAAACCACTGTCTAGGCCTAGGCAAATCTTGTCTATACAGCAAATCGATAGATATGATGATACTTACGTTTGGGTATATCAGTACTTAAGGATAAAAATAGCAAATGAAATGTATTGATTCAGAAATTTTTATATCACACAACCCTAGTAACAACCCGATCGTTCTGGCAATCCTTTCATTAAAAATTGTATTTGGAGGCGTTAAAATATGGGAGATGGACGATATACTGAAACCTATCGATACAGACAGTACAATACTAACAGTTCTACATGAGTAATAACCGTAGTTAATGTAGCTATATATCTACACCTAAAAACACTTCCAGCTAATTAGGACATAGTACAGATCCACAAAGTTCAGTTTTCCATAAAAATAATGAAGACGAAAGATAGTTCCCTTTTTTTATGAGTTCAAGTTTGAAATATCCCTTCCGAACCAGTGACTACCTGCGAAGTGGAACTAAAAAGTATGCCTATAAATACACTGCGCGACACTGGATGATGCTGTTTATAAAGTTGGGAAATATTTATATAATCAATCGATGAACTAAATGTAAATTGCCCCCTTGTGCCCGCTTAACTCCAATATTGAAGTGTGCTCAGCCAAGGTGGTTGTAGAGAAATATAACTTGATGCAAAGTGGTCCTCACTGCAGTTTCCGTCCCTAATAGCGTTGGAAAGGCCTCGTTCTTGTTCTAGTAGATTCTAAACCAATTTTTAGCTGTTTTAACAATCCAACGTTAATACTACCACCTTGCACTGAGGTTAAATATATACGGTAGCGCTTTGTTCTGAAACCTATGATCTAGAATGATCGTTTTTGCTATTTGTTTATCTACTATTTGTCTACTACCACAAACATGCGGGTGCGAAGTTCCACAAGAAGTAGAAATTTTGACGAGCAAGGTTTGTTTTAGTTAAACAAGGATTCGTTTATGTGTTCAAGTGCACTTACACACGAATCCTACAATTTTGCTACCTGGATTAATAGGTTGGTTTTGGTTGCGAAGGGGATATCTCTAGGTATTCCAAGTATATTTAATACGGTTATGCCGTGTTGTCCCATTGTAACCGTTACTTATTCAAATACACTTCTGCTTAGGTATCGGCATCCCTTGATAGGATTTTTTACCAACGACCTGTGCGCGAGTCCTTTTGACGTATCCAGCAACTGTTGCTTGATTTGGTTATGAAAGAGAGAGATCTAGTTTGCAGTTTTCCAAGCATATTTAGTTACATTTAAGTCATGTGACCATTGTTTCTTGCTGTGGTCTTTTAGCATTCGTGAGACTGCGGTTACTTCTCCCGTCCCTGTGGCCTGCGTGTAAAATAGTATTCACAAAAATAGGGGACCTACTATTTAATACGGCTTCCGAACCGCTGCAAGAATCTTGCACTTGCTTGCTTGCATTGAAAGAGCGAGATCTAGGACGCAAAACTACCTGGGTGCTTTACCCGTGTCTTCCACGGGGAAATGCTTGCGTAAAAATTCGGTATTCCTGGACCTGGGATGGAACCCAGATTCCTTAGCACAGCAGTCAGACATACTATCCGCGACGCCTCTTTGTACATATTGTATACCTTCAATTACTCTAGCACTATCCTACTACACCTACTTAGATATCTAGCACTTGAACGTAAAGCAGCATGAGATCTTCAGCTTATTAACGGCTTCTCCTAGTTTCACATACAGAACTTCGATAATCCTGTAGAACACTGCAATTATTTACTCGCTAGAATTTTCTACGTAGGAACTGGAAGAGAGTCCTTTTGCCGTATCTGACATCAGCCGAACATACGTTCTACGATTTTATTTTCTAATGTGGTTGGCATTTTGAAAGGGTGAGATCTAGGTTGCGGCATTCCGAGTATCTCTAACAGCATTTAAGTCATGTTCCCACCCTCACTTATTCAAATACTATCCTACTTCACTTCTGGTTAAGGGTCTGCATAATTAAAATGTTGTGTCTTCCAGGATTACTAACCGGGACGCGAGGAAGCGATCTTTTAACGTGTCCAGCGACGCTAAATGCAATAGAAAATAGAATACTAGGCGTCGTTGGAATAGTATGAGGAATAACAGCAGAGTGGGAATTTCTGTTTTTCCTAAGTTAAAACATCGGACGGAGTACATTTCCTATTATAGTTTCAGGTACATATCAGTGAGAAAAATGCGGAAACTTAAGTATCGTGTTTATTGACAATAAAGATTCAATTTTATCGGGGCAGTCTTCCCTAAACGACCAGAAAATGGGAGGTTGTGTGTATAGTAAACTAGTATAGTTAAAATAAATAAAGTTTGACGGGTGCAGGAAATCTGGTTGTTATCAGTTCCAGCAGTTCGGTGTGTGTTTAAAGAAGCGAGTATGATATGAGGGCAAATTACATAAAACGTTATTATTAAGCCATTCATTTTCAAAAACCGACGTAAACCACGATACTACGGAACAAATTGCACATGCATCAAAATGTAGGACACCGTGATGGAGCACAAAATTTATTTGTGACAGAATCGTTGCTGTGATGTAGTAATAAACTGAACCCGTAATTACAATTAGTATTGGTTACAAACGAAATGGTTTTGTCTACGCATGCGGAACGTAAAAACGCTTGTTTGAACACCGATTAATTGAACCGAACGTTAGGGAATTCAGTTGAGGTTCATTGTCTAATGCTGTTTTAGCTCTACGGCATACTTTGTTCCGTGGTATTATGCTGCGAACAATAGACCTAATTAACTCGTCAGTAATTATCTGCAGACGCCATTAGTACTACTATATCTTGATGGAAAAATCTTGTAATATCCCTAAAATTTTGCTTACCTTTTCTTTTCCATTAATAGCAGTAATTAATCAATCATAGAAAGTTAGCTTCTGCAGCTGAATACTGCTAATAAAGATTATAATTCATAACTAACGAATCAAGCATTATTATCGTCATTCTTAGGTTTCATTTATTATAGGAAAAACTGCTGACTGCTCGTCTTCCAGAACAAAAATATCACGTAGAATTTCGTAACAGTAATATCTTAAAATAAGTTATGAAAAATTTCTAGCGTTTTGGTATTTCTTTAGGTTACATTCAAATAGTATTTTTTCGACCGTTTTTTTATCGGGTAAAGAAAATAACGATTATAACAAATAAAATATGTTCGATTTTTTCGTAGGTCTGTGTTGCACACAGCATTGTATGCATAATTTCTCGTTAGAATACTCCCATATCAACACTTTCACAGTGAATATTTTACAGACCAACTATTTTCAGCTTTTTTCTATCGTTTTGAAATACTGCAATTTACCTAGTAATTGTAGCTGACGCAAAGCACTCATCATAACTAAATTGAACTATTACCAGGCCCAAATCCGTGCCTGCTTTTTTATAGAAAATATCTGCTTATGCGCCTTAGCTCTTGACTAATTGTTATAATGAGTACGGAAACAATACATTATACAGAAGTTAATTATAAAGAAGAATTTAAACAAAACTCCCCCAACAACGTTGGTTGTTTGAATAGAACTTGCATATAGGATGTTCTTAAAACACGGATTCAAATATCTACCGGGGACCCAGTTTACTCAGTAGATAGAAAAAGCGGATTTCATCGGTGCTGGATTAGACGTGGTGAAAAACGAAATGTAATTGAAAAATATTTATGAACGACAGATAGTAACTGAGGTCGGTTGTTGGCAGCGTAATCAAGACTTATTTACATATATCCAAAACACTACAGGACTATTTAAAAGAGTACGACAATCATGAATCCTACGAGAAGAGGCCTGTATTCTCACAGAAAAAATTAACTTTGAACATTATTTATTGTAACTTGTGCTTAGAAATTTGTCACTATGTTTTAGAAACACCCTATATATTAATGGTGTTATTCCGGTTTTGAGGATATACAGTGCAAATTTTTCTTGGCAATAACATTACTTAATAATAATAATTATGACAATAAATATTAACACAGTTGAAGAATAATCAAATGTAACACTATAACTCAACAGTCATTTATATGCCATAGCTGTTGTAATGTTTCAGTAACGTCATTGTAACTAACTACAACGTCGGGTTTAGGTTATTATGTACAAAGGTTGTAGATTACAGTTATAACATCTATGTAGGACAACTTTAAAGTATCCAAAGAAACTAATGCAAAAATTGTATATTAATACTAATTAGAACCATGTGGTTGAAATGTGTTTAACGTTATTATATTGAACATGGCGTGTTAAGGATTTTAAATTGAGTTTCTCCAGTTTTACGTAGAGTTTGAAACATTTTTAGTGGGAAAGCTGCAAACGCTAAAAATTATTCTAGCGTGAAAATTAGGTGTATCCAAGGTATATTTCATTTTCTGCCTCTTCCACATCACTGATTGAAACTTTTTTAATGGGTAAAAAGCGCCAACTTACCGTTGATGATACCGTTAAACAACGAAAGAAGATTCATTTAAATAAGCAGCGATTCAAAATCTTCTAATCTTCTTAGGACTTAATTGTTTCTACTTATTTACAACAGGGTTCTTATTTTAGTATAACAAGAAATAGTGGGACGGGTATAAAACCAACTAATCGTCTTTCAGCCAGGGTGCTTAGTCCTCTCAGGGGAAAATTACTGCTTTGTGAAGGAAAGACTTAATACTAAGGTACGATATCCGACTGCAAATAGCAATTATTTTTGTGCCATTCCCTTCGCGATTGCCGATATTTCCTGCAATTGTACTATTACGATTTGTTGTGTCAGTGTCATCTACTTGTATTATAAGTTTTTAAAAATCAAATTGTGGTAAAACAGATTAATCAGTATGTTTGCGATAAAGCAATAAATTTTGCGTTTGTAAGCATAAAGAATATCAGAAATTTGTTTTTTGTGCGAAGCTTTAGCTGTCCATTTTCTTGGTTGACTTCCATTTCAAACTGAAGTATTTGCGATCCAATTATAGAGATCAGTGGTTTAACCTCAGATCGACTTTGTAATCTGGTATTGAACGCCTTAACTCATTTAGTTTGATGGGTATTTCTGCGAAGAAATCGTACATCTTTCTAACACTCGACGAGAGAACGAAAAAGTATTTTCAAAGCATAATCTAGAATAACGAGTACGAATGTGTCTGGACGTTGCTGAGACGCATCTCCAAATAAAAATGTGTTAGGAATGGAGAACTATTTATAAGTGAAAAACTACAGTGCAAATAGGCAATTATTGTATTTAACTGTGTGTAAATTAACATTTCCAGAATATAAATGGAAGATTAGATAAGGTAATTATTACTAAATATAAAACTTGTGAGTACACTATAATCATTATTAATTCTGTTATGTCGGTTTTGGATGTACTTACAGTAATTACTATTAATGCTTCAATATTGCTGTAGGACAAGCAAGTTCTCTAAAATAGTTTATTATACGTGTATTGGATGCGATAAATTCCTTTATACGGATAAGCATCACATGGCATCTACTGAGGAACTGGTGAAAACTTTCGGCAGTTGTAGCTGCTTACACTCCCGCGGCCTTTGAATAGTTCATGAGTATCGCGGGATGTCCAATTAAACTACCTACGGCAAATTTATGAGTATTTACAGAATATCTAAGTTATTCGCAATAAATCGTTACTGAGATGCATATAATAGTGAAATATGAAATCTATTATAAATACAAAAAGATTTTGAAATTGATACGTTAACATTTTACAGTGTAATAGTTCCTTTCATTACGAATCTGCAAAAGTGTTTGCTACCAATATTTTAAATGTTATGTTCTACAATTTGGAACGGATTCATTCAAATTACACTGAATGTTTTTGAAAAAATCCTTTAGGCACGGCTATTTAGTTACCAAAACGCACAATTTTTCTATGATTTTCTTCTGGTTTCTTGTAATGACATGATTGATATTTTTTCTTCATCTCTACTAATTTTTAGTCAAGATAAGGCTTTAAAGAAGATCTGTGTCTAAAGAAACCTCATTAATTTATAACTGTTTTAAATTAATTTAACGTGTACGTCTTATCTACTGAATTAATTATTCAATAAAAAACAGAAACCAAAATTTTAACACCACTGAATTAAATGTGTTATTTGCGTAATTCAAGTTGCATTTTAAGTATTGTCAATTTTGTGATCTAATCTTGCTAGAATTTTATATTAACATTTTAAAAAAAGCAAAAGCAAATAGTAGATCTACTGTGGAATTAATTAATCATACCTCATTTATTACATTTAATATTTGTGGTTGTGCTTATTGTGTTGCTTAGTTCCTCAATATTTGATTTGTTCACATCAGTCTTATGGAAAAATTACAGTAGAGTTAGGTCTGGAGATAATACTGGCCATGGTATTCTGTTGGTCCTCATGTTTATTTGAAAACAACATCATGTAATTAGTCTCTCACAGATATATTCTTTTATGGTTGCAAACGCAAAAATTAAATCCTTTCCTAAGAACTTCAAATTTTTGTTACCATATAATAAGATCTCAAAAAACACCGCCCCAAAATTCTATTATCCGCGTTGTTTTTTTTTTTTTCAGAAGGTCTGATATATTTTTCCATCA
>JABXWE010067372.1:0-12444 GCA_014611495.1 Limonius californicus
GGGGGGGGGGGGGCGAACACTTCGTAAAACAACCTCACATATGAAAACCTCGTAAAAAATATCCTGCAACTTGTTGAAGGCACAGATCTACTTTGAAAATATCAGGGGCACACAAAAGACTCTAGAATCGAAGTGCAACCTGGGCTAACTAACCCATTACAAATCCCTGGTAAAAAATCTAATCTAATCTAACTTATACTAATTTGAAAGTCCAAAATGTTTTATTTATTTACACGAAATATTATCAACAAGCGCACTTGTTTTATCAACCATTGTAAGAACTGTGTCACATTTAAATTAAATGTACACAAAGCTTAATATATTCCATTGTTTAACTACGAATGGAAATTGATATTTAATAAGCGTACAAGGTGTAACTTTATTGGTTCTTTTTATCATGCCGATAGGTTTTCTATGGTTCTAACGCGAAAATGCATAAAACATGTTTAAAGTTAAAAAACACATTCTTGAACAAACAGTTTTAACACCCTTAGCATGTTTAATAACGTAGTGTCGTTGATACTGGTGTTTGGTAACGTACTACTTAGCTTCCAAAATGATGAAGCGGAAGTTCTGAGTAGAACTACATATGCATTAGAAAGAATTTTCGACTTCGTCTTAAATGACGCTGTACACCTGAATGTGGACGCAATATTAGGTATTAACGTGGCTCATGGTAAGTCAATATTTTATTAATTGTAAATCAGCGAAATGTGTCGAACTTTTGATGTAGTGTTTATACAGGATGAAAACGAAATATGCGTGTTTTTTGTGACAGTAAACCTAAATACTTCCAAATGCTTGAACAAATCAAATTAATTGTCAGGAGCACATGGCTATTTCCGTTTACCTATCTTTAACCCCAAAATTGGGGTTACTTTCGCCCTAAATATTTTAAATGACAAAGGGTATCATACCATTTGAAAGCACGATGAATTTGCTTGCAGTAATGTATTAATTTTTGTATTCGGAGCCGTAGATCATGCGGAAATGCAGTCCAAAGTTTCGGGGTAGTAAATGTTCGAAATGAGAACCACCGGCGCGGCGTCCGTACAGGGTACAGTAATGAAGGTTCTCCTCAAAATGTCGTCGCACATTCTAAAGATTTTGTGGGGGGATTAAACTACATTAGTTGATTATACGTTGTTGTAAATCTTGTAAAGGAACGGGTTGGGTTGCGTAAATTTTACTCTTTAGATAACCACACAAAAAGAAATCTGGCGACCTTGCGGGTCATTCAATAGCACCTATTCTTCCAATCTATTGACCCGGAAACCTTCGATCCAAATACTGTCGAACAACCAGTGCATAATGCGGAGAAGCTCCGTCCTGTTCGAATATCAAATAATCTTCGGGGTAATGATGATAATTCTTTATAATATCTGTAGCTGCCCCGTTAAATTACCAGGTAAAAAAGGGCCAACGAGACGATCACCAAAACTGACAGTCCAAACAATACCATTTACGAAAAATGTGTATTCGTCGGAAAATCGACGGTAAAACCAAAATTTGGATGAATCATCGTCCATTCGTTATAATCTCGCACCTGAATTTTATTACGATTTGTTTTGCTCGCTGTGCCCTAAATACCGCAGGCATACGTGAAAAGTGGTCGGAGTATTTCTAAATAAATTAATTTGCACCATTCTATTTTAAAAGGAGACTATTAATCATTGGGTAAAGAATTGCTAGTCCAGCGTAGGTTTGGTTTAATTTCTGATTAATTTGAAAACCCCACGTCAGTTTTGTATCTAAAAGTAGCCTGAGGTATTTCACAGCCTGATCCTTAGGACAACATATTATCTGATGATCATCAATGATAATACAGCGGCGTAAAAGTACTGCATCACGCAAGAAAATAATTATTTCCTGAAGTTTAGCCACATTTTTGGCATATAGTTTCCAACTGCGGGCGCTGGTCAAACGGTGCTCGTAGTCCAACATAATCCACACTGGTCAGTAATTGGATAGGTGAACTAATATAGTGGCATATGCAAGCGGTCGTGCTTCAGAGGGTACGTAAAACCGTTGCTCCCGGTTGTCATACGAACATCTTTTACAATCGTAAACCATCTAGTGGAACTTCTCTTTTCTGTTCGACGGGTTAGGTTAGCTTCCTGTCCGGCATATGTGCAACGAGGGTTCACAGAATCTACTTTGTAGGTAATTAACAGGCCATTGGCCTATACACAGAAGAAGACCAAGCCCTTTAAATATTTGATTTTAATGACTATGTCAACAATTTATCTCTTAATTAGGTAACTAGAAGTTCATAAAAAACAATTAAGGTAAATTCTTTTCTAAAATTGGTAATCAGTTATTCGGGCATTTACTAATGGGATCATTAAATGCAGCATTTAACATGAAACTTAAAAGCGTAATTAGGAGAAATACTTATTAGGTTATGGGTATATATATGGTCCTGCAGCCCATCATACACAATTCCACAATCCCATCGACAACCATGAGATCTTCAAGACAAGAGCCTTTTCTGGGATTTCTGTTATTCCGATTGTACATTAAACTGTAGGTCTTCCGTGCTTCTACCTTCGCACCGAGTAGAAGCATGTGGCAGAGGAGAGACTAGCTGCTGGCCACCTAGAATGTAATGACTGTTAACAAATAATCTGAAGGACAATAAGAAAATGCTATAATATTTAAGACGTAATGAAGTGAACACAGAAGAGGAAATGGAATGGAATTACCATGTAAATAGGATACACGACGACTGAATGACCAAAGCAGGTTTAACATAACACCAACTGGAGAAAGACCACTAGGACGACCACCCAAGAAATGAGCCCAAAGTTGGTACTCGTCGTCCGCGAAATAAGCAGGAATATTCCTAAAACAGAGAAAATGACGAAGGCGAAAAAGAAACGACAATTAATAAGTGGGAGATTTCCGAACAATTGAGGTGGAAGCATCAGCAATTGACAATTTTCAGTTCCAAGAAAAAGTATTTCCGTAATGGTCTGTAATTGTTGAAATCTTATAATGAAGGTGTATAAGGGTTAATGGATATTAGGTTTAAAAGCAAAACTCTATATCTTACTGTGTTGTTTCTCTAACTAATTAGTATAAAGAAAGATGGAATTCCCCTTGTATTACCAATAAATTATTAATTTTTAGAAATTGCAGCTTGTCACATCTAGCTGCATTTATAAACGTTTACGGAAATGCTCTATTTTGAAAGTACTACATGGGGTGTCTTGAAAGTAAAGAGACACATCTTCCTGAGGTCAAACGGGACCGAATAAATCAAACACACCCCAGTACAAAAGTGCTTCCTTAAACGTTGCGGCGTTGTAACGGTAGGTTCCAAGAATTCTACCGTATCTATAAATTCCTCGGAACCACGGAATTGCGTTACTATAGCAACCAGGTGGAATCAGCTTTCTCCAAGGTGATGTCATGTCCGCTGCGAATGTAAGAAAGATTGAGAAACGCATCTCAACAATACCAGGACGTCCACTCTTCCATCGGCAGTACTACAGAGAAGTCGATGGTACTCTAATTCCAAATCAAGTTGTGCATATTTCGTTATAATTATTTTGTGTTGACGTTGTTATATTCGTTTATCATTAAATCTTTTATTGCACGCACGGTGTATATTTATTTAGCGCAACTAACGCTAAAATGTCTTAAAGAAGGTAAAATATTTCTAGCATTGGTTATAGTTCAAAAACAACATGGCAAATCAAGCTGAAAATTGGTACACGGCCACTTCAGGGGAAGTGAAATATTCACAAAGTACAACCATTACTGCGTATAGTAGAGGGCGCTCTTGGCAGATTTTTTGCATATCTTTTTTTAACATAGATTTAGAAATATTTTTAATGTTGGGTATATCTTAGAAATAAAATGGCGGATCAAGTTGAAAGTTGGTACATACTACATATTCAATTCAGAGGAAGCTGAACATAAAAGATTACTGCATATTGCAGAGGGGGCTGTCGGTACATTTTTTTCGTATCACGTTTACCATAATTTTTTTATTATTAAAATTTTTGTCCTCGTGGTTAAAATTTATGGTACAGTAGTTATTTTTACATGTAAAACGTGTACTTGTTTCCTGGTGATAAAATGTCCCGTTTTCAAGAAAAACGTACGTATTTCTGAGTACTAATTTAATTTGTTAACATTTGTTACATATTTTCAAGTTGCTATTTGTCAGTTTGACAATGTTAAATCAGTGTGTTGTTGTTCTGCCTATCTATTATATTAAGCACTTGTTGTTGTGTTGAAGTGTTTTTAATTTGTTCTTAAAGTTTCTGTTTATTAACATTTACCACACGAAAAAATCAGCCAACAGCGCCCTCTATAATATGCAGTAATGCTTATATATATACGGCTTCCCCTAAAGTGGATGTGTACCAATTTTCAGCTTCATCCGCCATTTTGTTTCTGAAATAGACCTCAATGTTAAAAGCATTTTTTTCTTCTCTAAGACTCGATAACAAGTTAAGGATGCAGATAGTACTAAGGTATGTTTGGTTTAATCGGTCCTATTTGACCTCAGGAAGCTGTAGTTATGTTTTGTCGCTTTTTCAGCGCACCCTATATACCATGACCTTCAAAAAACATAGTACTGTAACATTCTTTTCTTTTTCAGCGCATTTAAAGAAGGCACTTGCAAAAACGATAGAAGATAGCGTCGTTCAAACAGTAACAACATTACTCGATAAAGCAAAATTAATATCTGATCAACAAACTGTCTTGTTGCCCAATTTCCCCTATAAATATTACGTCTGTGAGTATATAGTACCTAATATTTTATTATTAACATTTTGATGCAAAACCTTCAGTTTTCTCAAAATGTTATATCATAAAATCAGCCTACATATTGACCGCCAATTCTTAGATTTTAACATTATATTATATTATGTAGAGAGGGTGGACTACACTGGTAGTCATATGGTTAAAATAAGTGGAGGTTAACATTTTGAACGTTGATGTCGTTGCATAAACGACTGGATGAGGTTGAATGCGAGTGCCGTAGTAGCAATGCTGACCATTTCGTCCAATATCCTCATCTACAGTGTTCTCAGCATTATCGACCATATCTCTTCACAAGATACTACAGTCACAACATTATAAATATTCATGTTTATTATTTTGTATCCAAACAGGATTAAAGTATATTTACAGTAGTTTACATACACGTATATAGCATAATAATTGAGATTGGATTACTATACAGTATGTTCAACAATATTTTCAATAGAGAATGGCCATGGAAAACATAATGCATGTCTTTGTTTAAATCAAGGCGTGATAATTATAATTCTCAGACCATTGTTTCCTAAATTCAGTTGCTACAATCAGCTGAAAAGGTTTTCACCGAGGAACACAAACATTCTATGTTTGCGTTTTGTTTCCGAAACAGTCATAATGAAAATGGTGTTTGACTGTATACAGTAGGTACGACCTTTTATTGATGAGTTTCGTCACAAATTTCCTCTAATGGATTTTCTTAAAGCAGAATTTTATTGCACTCTCAGAAATGTTGTAAACGTATTTCGAGGCACAAAGTAGTGTAACATAAATCTGGAAGTGACAGGCAAATACTTTATAATGAACAAACCCTTGAACATGCAGGCATCCTAATTACATATTTAAGAAACCGATCAGAAGGTGTAGTTAACAAATGTTAAATTGTGTACATACAAAATCTAGGTTTTGAAAAATAACTACAACATACATATTACCATATACGTGCAGTTCTGTAAGCAGAAGAGAAGAAAGGAAGGCCCTGAACATCGTTGAAGCAATAAATAGAAGAACTGTGAATCCCCAAATAATTATAATGTAGCGTCCCCACCTATATCGTGAACCTGCTCTACACGCAGTGAGGTATCGACTGCTATTTCTCGAAGACGATAATCGGCCCACTATTTTTTGAAGGATGTGTCACTCACGGGAAACACAGGGCTAATATTTTACGTTTCAATAAACCAGGAATAATGATGACCTGCAACGTGGTTGGTTTCAGCAAGATAGTGCACTAATGTACATAGTTAGACAAACGTTGAATTATTTGCAGTTTTTTGGCGTTGCTTTACTAAATAAAAGGTATGAGTAATCTACCCTGGATTGACTCCCAATGAAGACTATTACAAACCGGTTCTGCTCAGAACCACTAATGACTAGCTGAAAACAGAATCCCATAAGAATCTGACGAAACAGTTAAAAAATGAATGAGGCACTCAGTATAAACAAATTAGTGTTTATAAATTTCGCAGCAACATGTTTTGTTTCAATTTAGTAACCTAACAACATAACCTCTTTATATTCAATGGAATGTTTACGGTTATTGGATTCAAAGCATTGTGTTCTCATAAATATTGATAAGGGTACTAGCAGATTGTATTTATTCTGCAAGCTCCTGAGGATTGTCAAATGCTGCCAATCGATATTCCATTTGTTGGTATGGTATGGGAGATATCTAGCACGCGATTTTCCAAGCATATCTTTGGCCCATTGTACACCATGACTATGAATTCTGGGACAGTTCCAACCTCAGTAGTGAATTTTAACGTGTCACGCATCGCAGAAGACAATCTTTCAGATTTTTCCGCTAGAAAACTCTCACTGACGTCATGCGAATCTAAAGCCGTGTCCCTTCTATCTATAGGTAAATATGCTAGCCACCCAGGCCGACTTAGATATTCCATTAGTAGTGGGTCTTGTGCTCTGGCTCTTTAATGAGCCTTGTTTTCGGAGCCGTAAAAAAACTTACCACTATTTTGTAATTGTTCAATTCTTAGCTACTATGAATTACTAAATTAAAGTGTATTTTTGGTATTGAAATGTAATAACTCCATGAGGTGTGCTATTATAAGCAGGCAGAACACTCTAAAGCGCCATTGTGGTCTAGTGGTTAGAGCACTGGGCTCTGGTGCAGTAGGAGTTCAAATCCCCGACTCGATGACTAGCGAATTGCCTACCCAGTTTCTTTAAATAATTGGGTATACGCGTATGAATGAACAGGGAGTTATAATGCGGTTGGTTAATACGTGACGCCCATCAGGCGTCATGAATATGGAAGTGGATAACTCTTTCGTGGGATGTATAGTCGCACCGTTATTATTATTATTATTATTATTATTATAGTACCTACTAATAACTTCGTATCTGTACAGGCTACTAAAGAACTTCGATTTCTCAAGCCATTAGATCAGCTTTTACAGAACACAAAAGATTTTCAAACTGAAGATTGTAACCTCTGTAAATAACCATTATAACCCATTATTTGTAAACTGTTACATTCAAAAGTAAACACTCTGTGTTCTTGCGAGTAAACATAATTGTATCAACTGAACTTTAGTTTGACAACTGTTAAGTTATTTTTTAATATTTTATCTGCATATCTACAATCTACTCTTATCAATATACTGAGTATTAAGTAAATATTATGGTAGTATACTGTTTGAGGAGAGCTTTAGCCAGTGCTTGAGTCGTCTTGTAACAACGGGTTGGTTGGTGAGATGTTCGATGAGGTTGTTAGGGTGTTCTGATAGGTTGTTCTTAGATACCGTTGAAAGTCTCTTATTTTCGCATGATATGTAGGGGATTTCGAGCGCATTATGAAGGGTTTTGTTAGTTACATATCAAAGGGCGTTGGCCAGCATTTGAAAGATCTTGGTCTAGATTCTAGAACCTCTGTATTTTGCAATTTGACGCTTTGGCACATCCCTAGAGCTGGATCCAATAGGTCCATAGGGGCTTCGGTATGGCTTTGAACTAGTCAGGTCATTTGTTTAAGTTTAAGGTCTGTTTCCTTTTAGTTTTGATGTGCGTACTTCATGTGTGTTTTTAGTCTAGATGCATCCCGAGGCATTTTACCTAAGACTTAGCTATTATTCTGGTTTGCGGGTATTCGATACGTCCAGTGGTAAAGTTTACTTGTGCAGATTTACCGGTATTAACTGTGATTTTAGATTTGTGGAACCAGCCTTGCAGTGAGTTTAGATGTCCTTGTAGGCGTTCCGCTGCTACTTCAAGTTATCTATTGACTGATATGATGGCTGTGTCGAGAATGTGGCAACTACAGTATTGCCTGTAGTTGGTGTATCTGAGGTTTAGATCAGGTATAGCAGTGGACCTAATACGCTGCCCTGAGCAACACCAGAGGTGATTTAGTGGTAGTCTGATACCGTATTATTCATTTTAACTTGATAGGTTCTGTCTGTTAGATATTATTTAAGTACTAGGTACAGCTGGCTTGGGAAGGGCAGTTTAAGTTTGTGTAACAGACCAAAAATTGTTTAGTAGTTGTATTCAAAGATATAAATGGCACGGCTTAATCAAAGGAACATATTTTGATACCTTGCAGGCGTTCCGCTGCTACTTCAAGTAATCTATTGACTGACATGATGGCTGTGTCGTCCGAGAATGTGGCAACTACAGTATTACCTGTAGTTGGTGTAGATCAGGTATAGCAGTGGACCTAATACGTCGCCCAGCGCAACTCCAGAGGTGATTTAGTGGTAGCTTGATACTGTATTATTCATTTTAACTTTTTAACTTGATAGCTTCTGTCTGTTAGATATGATTTAAGTACTAGGTACAGCTGGCTTGGGAAGTACAGTTTAAGTTTGTGTAACAGACCGTCTTGCCAGAAACTGTTTAGTAGTAGTATTAAAAGATATAAATTGCATGGCTTAATCAAAGGAACATGTTATGTGTTCCATGGTCAACCTTTATCGAGAATTTTGTTCATCATACTGTACTAAAAAATACAAAATATTTCAGTTAATAATTACGTAATCGCCTCGGAGTTATGGGAGCGAGATATAAATTTTACATATGGAAAGCTAAATCTAAATCCCACAGTATATCCAGGACCTTATAATGTGAAAACCGCCCTTGGTTACGCTGACTATATAACTAGTGGTACATTTTCGGAACAGCAATCCGATGCTTGTTATGTAGAAGTTGCGACTGCTACGGACGACACACAACTCCATGAATGTCCCGTTAGTGATCTATGCGTTGGTTATATGCTGACTATGCCCACCAACTATTCCGCTATTTTTCCAGGATATGGAGTAACGCATATGTAATACACATTTTATAAAAGTTTTTACGATTTTGACGAAATCCCCAAGACATTTTTAGTAAACTGCTTGTTAAAAGGATCAGTCGTAGTATCAGAAATGATACTATTTTAAAATTTAAAATATGTCTTACAATGGTAATTAAGTATTTACTTCAATCCAAATCCAAAAAGTTTCTTCAAAATCGTTAAAAACAACTTCTTGAAATAAAATTCGAAGCAAACTTAGTCTGATGTTTATTTAGCTGGTGTATGAAATGATTTTTCAATACAGATTGGCCCCGCGCAAACGAAACAGCCGTTTTTTGGAACACTATACCTTAATTCTTCGAAAAACGCCCGAATATGTAAAATTAATTTGCCAGGAGAACATGTAATATGAATAGTAAGGTTCACCTATCGTCAACCCCAAAGTAGGGGTGACTCTCATCCTAAAAATTTTAAATGGCAACTGGTATCAAAAGCCATGCCATTTGAAAGCCCGATGAATTTCCTTATTTTAGGAGTCCAAGCAATAGTTCCCTTGGAAATATATAATCCAAAGTTTCAGGATAGTAAATGATCGAAATGAGCACCATCAACATCCATACAGTCATAAAGGTTCCGATAGAAATGCCGTCGCTCCGTCCTGTTGGAATATCAAATAATTGTCGAAGTAATGATCATCATTCTCTATAATATCAATTAATATTGAATCAATGTTGTCTTGTAACAATTCCTAGAACATCTGTCCAGTCAAATTACCAGGTAAGCAATAAAAGACCAGAAGACGATCACCAAAAATGTCAGTGCAAACATTTAATTTTTCGGGAATTTGTTGAGTATGTGTTTCGTGAAATATTCTCGGATTAGTGTCTGAGCTATAGCGACAATTATGGCGATTGACTGCACCGTTTACGAAAAATGTTGAATTCTTGTAGCCAATAAATCCTGTAGGGATAAGACCTGTGGTGTTTCAAAAATTCGTTGAATACTGGTTCGATTAATACCCGATATAATAGTCGTTTGCTTTGTACTCAACGTAGGTTCGACAACAACCCAGAATCACGACTTCCACCGCTTCATTTCTTTTCGTATTTTCAGTATTTCACTTTCAATTTGCGACAGACCTGGTCCTATCCGATTAGGCGATTATTTCAACTCTTTCTGAAATCGAATAAACAATTTAAGATGTTCCAAGAAAACAACGTCAACTATAAAGTATGGCGTGACGCTGACTATAAATGCTCTAGAACATTTACTGCCCTTTACCATGCCCTTTAATAACCCTTGCCATTTAAAATGTTTGGGGTGAAAGGGGGAACTGAAATAGCTGTATTACATGGCAAATTAATTTGACGTGTTCAGACGTTTTTCGAAGAACTGAAGTTTAGAGTCATAAAACACGCTTGTTTCGTTTTCGGTGAGCCACCCTGTGTATTGAAATTTCAATTTGCTGTTTAATCTAAACCAATGCGCTTTCCAAAATTTGTTACAGAAATATACAATTAGAAATGCAGGATTTACTTTTATAATCTAAATCTGTTAAAGGGCGTTGTTTTTACAAATAGCACGGAATAGGAATTGTAACTTCGATTACAGCAAAGTAGATGCACTTTTAGAAGAAACATGTTCGTATATTCTATGGGAATTGAGAACAAATGTGCAATTTGGCTATATTTCCAATCTGGATGATCTCTTTATTGAACAAAGTAAGTAGTAATGCTTTTCTCAGTTCTAAATATTGTTAGACAATAAGAAATTTACATGTTGATTTAAAACCGGAAGAGAAATTTGATTTACATATCCGCGGTAACCAAGTTATACATATTGTCGCGAAGTAGTTCTTGTTAATATTTACTAAACATATTTAATGCAATCTTTGAAGTGAGTTTACATTGCTTAATTCTTTTAGAAATAACATTTCCTACTACAAAGCAAACAAGCACGACTAGATTAGAATAAAATAGTACTCTATATTAACAATATTCAAGAATAAGCAGCAGCTTAGTCCCGTGCTCTAGAATATTTATTGTAATTAAAAAAAATAACTTACTTAAGTTTTATGATCTTTATGAATAATTCTTTAGTACTCAAAGCACCCGAGGCAATTAAGTAGGTAGCAAGAATAAAGTTTGTAAAAGATATTCGACAAAATCCTAACTATAATTTTTACTAAAACCTGCCTCCACACTAATGGTTCTAAGAGCTATTAGTGCCGCTTCACGGGGTTCATCAAATCCTCGTCGCCGGATTTGTTAAGCAACACTTAATTACCCCGCGGGGGGGGGGGGGGGGGGGGGGCACAATGAAGACTTTGGCGTTTTTTTTTAATTTTCGGTCGGTCGTCTATAATGCGTCCCCGGGTCGATTTCCACGAAAGATGTGCCATAGGGTCAGGCCTTTAGGGGGAGGAAGGACAAAAAATGATTTCTCACCTTTGCAGTTTTCCCTGTTGTTTGAGTTTTGCCAGTTGCGGCGTCGCGTGGGTGTAGGAAAAAGGTCCATAAGTCGCAAGAAAACTACATTTTAGAAAATTGGGTAAGTGCGAAAATGCAAAACTTTTAAGGGGGGCCGGGAGTGGAGGGTTTTTCGACTCAGAAAAACCGAACCCTGGGAACGGTATAGTTTGGCCATTTTTCTTTTTGGCCGTCCGGGTCTCCAAACGGCCGTACGTTTTCTTCTTGTTTCTGCGACAGCTCGGTCCATAGGTGGGTTGTCGCAATGAACCATCTTTGGGGCCGAGTTGTCAACTGATGTTGCCGCCTACGTATTAAGCGGCTCGATAGAGGTGTCCTTGCTCTATAATTTTGAATCCACGCGTCATTGTCAAAAACGACCGTCTTCAATAGGAAAAACACCGGATTTGCGAGACGCCAGCGTTCAAACTTAGCCAGTCCATTCTGAAACCGGTGGACGATAGGGGCACGCGTCAGGGACCCCCCTGCAAAAACCGCACTCGGATATATATCTCGCTTCGTTTTCCCGGTGAAAACAGCATTACGAAATTCACGCGATGGACACCCATCGAAAACCGAACCCGCCCCTGCAGAACTTGATTACAACACTTATCGCCAGCGACCGAGCCGAAGAAGATGTTAAGTCCAACTTGGCCGGAGAAGATGTTAAGTCCGACTGCCGAGGAAACGCAACACGAACCTGTATTGCCTCAAAAGATTACACCACATTGCGAAATTTGGTGAAATAATTCTGGAAAAAAATAACACGTGCGACTTCCGAGAATTGTTTTTTATCGGCAAATCTAGCCTACAAAGGGAACTTCCAAAGGTTTTGCGAAATTGGCCTCCCATAACTCAATCTTAAAAGAAAATAATGTAGCGATCGACTCAAGAATGGCAGCGGCAATTAAAATATGACTTTAATTTAGATGAAGTGGCACAACT
>JABXWE010067373.1:0-11425 GCA_014611495.1 Limonius californicus
TTTCTTATCCCAAAACACAGTCAACATTACCTTTCCAGCCGATGGAGCAGCTTTAAATTTTTTGGGTTGGCGTGATGCTGAGTGACGCCAATTTTTTGATGATTGCTTATATTCTGGCTGAAAATGGTGAACCTAGGATTCAGCACCAGTCATATTACGATTTAAAAAGGCAGCTCCCTCTTTTTCATAACGTGATAGAAGAACAGTACAAGATTCAATCCTTCTTTGTGTAAGTAAGGCGTTAATTGCCTAAGGACCCATCTCGCACAAACTTTTCGGTATTTCAACTACTCAAAAATAATATTATGTGTAGAACCGATACTCACATTAATTTTTGAAGCAATTTCTTTTAGTTTTATGCATCTATTTGGTAAAATGAGCTCTTCCATAGTTCTAATGTTCTTTTCAGTGATTACACGGTTTGCTTGTCCTGGTCGGGGTGCATCTTTTATAGTTTCAGCGCCGCTTTTAAATTTTTTGCCCATTCAAACACACTTGAACGAGCTAAACAGCTACTTCCGTACACCTTAAGCATTCTTGAATGAATTTCAGAAGGATTCGCTCCTTCTGCAGTTAAAAATCTTATCGCATAACGCCTTTCTTCGCTGGTGCAACTTTGAAGTGACGCTATAGCCGTCAACTGAGAAATTATATTTGTCTTTTGTTTCCAGACACTTAATAATCAATTCATAGGCTCCCTAAATGTGTGAACTAAGTCACTATTTTCATTATTGGTAATAGGGAATGTATTTAACTTAGTTAAAGACGCAATCCGGATTTCATTTGAAACAGCCTCGTACCAAGATTATTGTGAATAATTTTAGAGAAAGTGGAAGCGTTGAAAGGAAAAAGGGATCAGGAAGGCCTGTGAATAGAACTGCAGAAGTCAGTGGTAATGTTAGGGCTATCATGGAAGCTAAACCAATCAGAAAACTAAGCCAAGAAATTGATTTGTCTTGGTACTTGTCGAACAATTAAAAAAAAACTTGAGCATGTTTCCATACAAAATGTAAATGGTTCATCAACTGTTACCGCGCGATTTCGAGTCTAGAACAAATGATTGTCACTGGTTCAGCGATGGAGCCTCAATGGGCACTTTAAGAGCCAAAAATGAGAATATGGGCAACCGATAATCCGCATACTCACAGTATATATTGCTAATCGTGTCATTCCATTTTCATAGGAATTTTATGATGATCGGTTAATTAGTAGACACTGGTTTCCACCAAGGTCACCCGATCTTACAGTTCCAGACTTCTCTGTATTCCCTTTTCTAAAAAACAATATTATTAGTAATAGACGACTGAATCTAAAAAATGCTATTTAACAGAAGTTAGATAAACTTCCTCTTGATACTCTGATGAACGTGTTTGAAAATCTTAAGAGAAGAATGCATTTATGTTTAGAAAACAATGGTCAACATTGTCAACATCTTTTATAAAATCCTCCTTTATTTACTTTGTTCTCTGTGTATGCAACAATTCTATTTCAAATAAACGTTTATTTACATAGCCATAACTACATAACCTCACTACCCGACCACAGAACAGTTGAGACGGCAATGTAACCTTGCTTATAGCTAATACAATGTTAATATTAAATTTCTATTGCATGATTAAATAAATAACCTAATAATATTTGAAATGTAAATTGCCAATTATTAATGTATGGCAGTTACAAATATTTATAATACTTACATTTTTAGAATTACAGATTAACCTAGGAGAAGACATTAAAATTCCAAGGGTGTCTATGACTTGGGTTTTTATTGTTCTCAGAGCACTATTATTATTATTATTGGATGTTAGGGCTTTGGCCTTTAAATGCCTTCCGCCACTTCGACCCTTAATGGTTCTTTTGTAACTTGTGAGCCCTTTCTTTGTTGGAGAACTTGTAGGCTGTTGATAAACCTTATAATGTCTCTGGAGTTTGAGTCCCTTATTTCGTTAGGTGTCATAGTTGCCTTTCCGAAAATTTTTTGTCTGCGTCGACAGGCAGCATTGCATTCGTACTCGTAGAATGTGTTCTACCGTTTCCGCTACCTCGTTACATAAGCGGCAGATCTGGTCCTCAACTTTACCAATCTTAAAAAGATGGTGTTTTAATGTTGTGTGGCATGTGAATAGGCCAGTGATGGTTTTCAATTCCATCTTGCTGAGGGACAAAGCAAGCTTTGCTTTATATTTCGAAACAGTGATGAACTGTTTTGCCTGAGGTTGTCCTGAAATATTTTGCCAGTATGAGGATTTCTGTTGTTCCTCCCATAGTTTGACCGCTTGTTTTATGTGGCTTTTCTGTATACCACAGCAAGGCTCAGGTCCAGTGAATGGCGTCGATGCTCCGCGTTTTGCGAGTTCGTCGGCCTTTTCGTTGCCTGGTACGCCCTCATGCCCTGGCACCCACCACAAGGTAACGTGGTTTCTGTTTGCCAGTTGTTTGAGGTTGTTCAGGCACTCTCAGACTAGTTTCGACTCACAAATGGGGGCTTTAGCCTTTATTGCTGCTTGGCTGTCTGAGAGGATGTCAATTGTTGCACCTTTATATCCCTTCCTTAGGTTTATCTTTGTGCAAAGGTTTGTAGCACCGAGGGGTTGGGGAATGCTGCAACCGGGTCTGTAGACCCCCGCTCCAGTTCCTTCGCCTTCCATCTTCGAACCATCCGTATACCACTGGAGGGATCCTCTCTTGAAGGAAGGTCCTCCCGAGGACCATACTTCCCGGTCTGTGATGGTCACTCTGAAAGGTTTGTCGAAGTTGTATTTTATTGGCTTAAAATCCGATACGGTGCAGGCTGTTCGCTCTAGGTGACTGCGACTTAGAATACCTAAGTGGCCTATCAGGTCTCGTCTCAGAGCACTAATTTGTACTAATTGTTCTAGATATCTGCTTTTACATAGGTAAATTAGATGGTTTCTTTTATATGCGATAGTGAAAGACCGCATATTAACGCAGCTACAATGACAAACAGAAAACGTTCGTTTTACCTAGTTTTAATGTACTTTAGCAGCGGCGTAAGAGAAATACGGTTGTAACTACTATGAACTTTTCTAAATATTATTATTTATTCACGTTACTTCTCATTCCAAGTAAGCCGCTAAAACACGGTTTCCGCATCGACGGTACATTTGACAAAATCTGAAACCGAACGCAAAAGTTGGTAAATCGTATTTAGTTTATGATTGCGAATTGAATAGATTTGCAGAGTATTTGTCTACTGTATTCTTCAATTGTGCTAACTTATTGACTTGATAAACAGGCTACCCGTAAAAAGCGTTTACTGGTGTGCTTGAGATAAATGTTGCTGAAAAACAGATAATAGGTTTTTTATTATACACAAACAAATGACTTTTATCGGATTACCTCCTATATTTGCCTCTAATCAATTAAAGCGTTATCGCTGGGAGTGGGTTGAGCTTTTAAACTCTGCTAGCTTCTATACTTGTTTTAGAACTCTGAATAATAACGAAAAAGACAATTTTGTTAACGAAAGTTCCTGTTAGATAAAGTATATTGTGTATTCAACTACAAACGTGGCGCAACGTCTACGCTATAAATGGTAAAACTGAAATATATTATGCATGGTTTGCTTTGTATATGGTGATGAATCCTTCCACGAATGTATAGGTTTTCAGGAATGAATTGTCTGGTGATATCTACTCGTAATTTCCTTGACGCAACTGAATGTTGTTTTAGGGAAATGTTTGTTTTCATAAATCTAAAATTAGTTCTCATTGAGCGACTTTATCATTAACACAATAAATAATTCAGAACCTGAAAGTTTCGTATGCTGATGTGGCTGTCAACTATTCAAATAGTTTGTTTCTTTGTCTGACAATATTAGTTAAAATTTTAGAGCTTTAGTAATAAGCTATATATCTTTCATAATACAAACTTATTGAGAGATGAGAAGTGACAATTTATTTTATTATTTATGTGGCAAACATGTATACAGTGCCCACGAAAATTACGGAACATACGATATAACAATGAAAAAATGATTTTTTGTAAAAATCCTGAAACTCATTGTTTTCGTTTTTAAAAATGCACATTTGTATGTAATAATTATTTTGTCATATTCATTTCTTTTTAAGTCATGACGTCATCAGTTTTTAAAAATGGTATCTTCTAATTTTTATCCGTGATTTGAATAGATGCTTCAATTGTCTATATGGCAGTATAAACATTTTGACACCTTAAATAAAAAATATTCCTAGAAATAACACTTTCAATAGAATGCAAGGTAGAAACTGAAACATTAATTAATAAGCAAAATAAACAATAACAAATAAACGACAAAATAAAAATGAGAAGATAACCACTCGTGTCAAAGTAAACATTTAAACTTCTGCCCATTTATTTCTTGACAGTAAGGAAGTCTATCTACAAATTCTCTGAAGATATGAGTGGCATCTTCAGCAATTCTTTGAATTTCCTATCTAATAAATTTTTTAACTCTTCAAGGAATGCGGCCTAGTAGAATAAACTTTTGGTTATAAATAGCTCGATAAGAGATATTTAAGGGGTTTAAGGTCAGGAGACCCAGTCCGCCACTCTATCGGTTCTCGTTTACCGTTCCTCGTCTACCGATCCACCTTGTAGGAAAGCAATGATTCAGAAAGTCGCGGACAGGACGCGAATAATGTGGCGGGGCGCCATCTTGTTGGTATCAAAGGGCATTATTTGGCACATCTGGATCTTCTTGGTTTGGGTAAAGTGCCGCATGTTCTGGAATAAGTTTATTTTGGAGAAACTGTAAATACCTTCCTCCAGTAAGGTTTTCGTCAAAGAAAACATGATCTATTATTCTGGTGTCCACTATTAAAGCCCAGACGTTTACTTCTTGTGGATGTTGGATGTTTTGCAGTTTTGAAGGTTCACTGTTTCATTCAAGGAAAAGGTTGTTTCATCTGTAAGAATGATGTGGTGACAGTGACATCTTGTATTCGCAGTTGTTTCCTAAAATGCCTTTGTTTGTCTTATTTCGATATTACTAATACAATTTTTTATTTGGTATGTTCCACAGTTTTGGCGCGTACCGTGTATTAATTCCGCATTCCTACTACCCGTCTAAACTTTTTCGTTTCTTAAAACCACATATCTATAAGCTCAAATTTTATTTGTCCATTACATACGGGGCAGATTTATATATATAGGTATGATATTATATATGATCAGTACAGTTTTCAAAGCAAATAGAAAAATTGGCTTAACGAAACGTGTTTAGATTATTTGAATATAATTTGCTACGGTTTTTAATTATCAACACAACCTTCGATGAAAACACATTGCTGGCACCAAGTCCTATTAGCAAAACAATACAAATTTACCTGATTAGTTAGCAGCTACATATATTTAGAAACACACAACTTCTTGAATGCAAGCGAGTTACAGTAAGCAGCTACATCACATAAGAAGAATGCCAGACGAGAGACGGCCCAGAAAGATAAGAGAGTACAGGCCACAAAATAGGAGAGGAAGAGGTAGGCCCAGAAAAATTTGGACAGATGATATAAGTTCCGCAACGGCACGTCGCCAATTAGAGGACAGTGACTGGAAGAATGACTTGGAGATTGAGATGCGAGAAGCGGTTATATATATATATAAAACTAAGTTGTTCTAATATAGGGACCTCGGTGGTCTAGTGCGAGAACGCATTGGCCACTCGAGGTCACAGCGAATGCAGTCGCTCCGTTGAGGCGATCGAATCCCGACTGGGGCGACTGCATTTCATTAGTTAAGTTTAGGGTGCATGCTGCATGAATGTTTAGTATGTAAGGGACGCCCGCACCTTCCTGAAGTAATGCGAAAGCGGCTCCGGAGGGGGGGGGACGATAGTATGAATGAGTGAGAGAAAAAAAAAGGTTGTTCTAATATATTAAATTAAAGCAATAGTTAGATAAGTTTTACTACCTGTAGGAAAAAGATGAACTTTACAAAGTTGGGAGTTATTGAATGTCGTTATATAGTATATTTTACGATAAATTGTTATAAACTTTTTCTTTTTCTCCTTTTCCGCCCCACACTACTCTATGTTGCTTTCGGTAGCCATTGCGCTGTCCGGTTTGTTTATTTTATTGGGTCGTCTCTTCAATATCAATATCTACATATCTACTGAGTATATACATTTATGAATATTCATATATATGTCAGCGAAATTCTATATGCTGATGTCTATCGATATGTTAATATATATAACAAAATAAATACGGTTATTGGCAACTGACTGTATACTTAAATGTAAATACATTATCTTTGCTTATTGGTATATTGTTAGCAATACAATAGCAGTAATTTCTTTTATTTCAACTAAAATTAGTAATATCTTATTTAGTCAATATTATGTATTCGTTTGATTTGTTGACGTATAGATAAAAGTATCGATGTACTGATATTGATTGGTATATCAGTATCGTCAGCACCAGAGTCGGCACGTGGTGTTTTTCTTGTATGTGCGATGTATAATTTCCCCGTCTGGGAATGAAACGGACAAGAAATGAGAAGCAAATGAGTACCACTGTATAAAATGATCGTACCTACGTCCTAGTCCTGCTTTACAAATTTGGGTTGTTTTTTATGCAATTGTTTAAGATAATATAAACTAATAATACACTGCGAGAAAAAAACTGACCAGACCCAAAAAGAGGTTGTCTTCCACGGCGAAGAGCTAAAAGTTAATATATTCGTTCATATTTAAATTCTAGACATAATTAGTTTTTCAACCAAAATTTAACGTTCACAATAATTAATATTTAGATAAGAAAAATTAATCTATTACACAAATAGGAATCGAAAAACTGGCTAAAATATTAAATATAATTTTAGCATTTTCCCCCAAAATGGAAATGGTTTTTTTGAAGGTATATATAGGCCAAGCTTTTTAAATTGCTTTGTTCGCCTCTTCTCTCTATTTTGTTTGTCCTGCCAACCAAACAATTTTCGCTATTAATTAATTATACTGCAAATAATTTTTAATTCAGTTATACATATTTTTTCTGAAGGGTAAATAGAATATCTTACTTCTATTTCTTCTATGTAAAACTTTAGTTACCTATCAATTGTTCAATATAATTTTTTGGATAAGTTAAAGAAAATAGTCTACATATTTTTCTCAGGAAGTTTCAATAAAAATAGTTGAAAGAGTTTGACACGCATGTATCGTGTCCGGACGCGCGCACCCCCGACGGGCGGGAGGTGCTCGGTTCTGATACGTCCGAAAAGACGCGAAGCGGCCTAACCAAGGGACTACGCATAGACGGGACCATATGCAATTCATTTTTCGTTCAAAAATGTATCTCTAATTTTTTGACATCTTTCCTTTTGCGGCGTCTGTGTGCATCGCACACTGCGGACACGCTACCAACCGGCTCTGATCAGTACTCGTTAAGAGCCTTTTAGTCCCAGTGCTGAGCACTGGATTCTTCTCTGCCACGTGTTTCTCCTCAGCGCTATGGTAAAACACGGGAGACCTACATTTAAACGTCGAATCGGAATGACAGAACTTCCAGAGATGATTGTTGGAATTAAGATCCTACAGTTTTCAATTGGATTGGGAAATTGTGTGGGGTGGGTTGCAGCTGAAGATTTTCACACGCTGCCTTCGTAATGTTGGAAAATCGAACTCAAGCGATAATCGATTTTTTGTTTAAAAAGCGAGCGCTCTGCCAACTAAACTATCACCATGCATATTAGTATGTCTATAAATTATTATCAGTATTTAATACTTATCTACATTCCTTATGAATAATCTCGTGTTGTTACGTGTTGCTACTATTTACAGTGTTAAGATTATTTTATCTCCTCCTATACTATTATTATATTTTTAGCGTCGAAACAAGTCCATTCTACACTTGTGGATATAACAGAGCGTAACGTTATTTATCGTTGTAAGGATGATATTAAAAATAGTTACATTACAATCTACCAAAGTATTCAACGCAGCTTTTTGGTGTGGTCTTCGTCGCAACTTTTAATCATCGTACATAAAATAAAGAGAATACAGAAAAGAATGCCACATTGTTTTCCTCTATGTAGAATACATTAAGGTCATGTTTACCGCTTTATTTTAATGTTTTACATCACTTTGAAGTATTTAAAATATGTACACCATAGTGGCTTAATAAATAGAACTTCCTGTACTAACAAATATCTACTAAATGTTGCTTTTTCAGTAATAGTTTTAACCCGTCTATAAGAATAAATATCATTTCCATCGCTAATTTCTTAGAGGTATGTCTAACAGAAAGACATATTTAATTGTGGTGCCCAACTTCATATGTATCTTGCTGAAATTTAAACTCAAACTCATAGTAACTCCTTTGCGATCATCAATGACAAATTGACTCTTCCAGCAGAATCCTCATCAGCTTCTTCAATACATTTTTGAACGTATCATCTGATAGAACACATTAATAATTAATTCATTCATCATTATGATTTTCTTTTGTATCGCTTGCGCAGTGTCTAGGTTGTGTGAGGCAAGGCTAAACTAGTTTGTGCTACGCACAACAGAGCCCGACTCTGCGAGCTATCATGTTGGAGCGTAACCATGCTTAACCTGCCTGATGTGTGCTGTATTTTTGTAGACAGTCTTGTTACTTCTCTAGTCCGACAGTAACATTAGGAGTGCCATTAATTTAGTCCTCAACGGCAAACAGAGAGCGGGAGCCAGTACCGACCACACAAGCAATTAGAAAAATTTTCGATCCATGGAGAGATTCGAACAGAGAAGCCTTTTGACTATTGTATCCAAAGCCTGACTCTTTTACCGCTGAGCCGCCCCAGCCCTCAGATTAATAACTACTGACAGAAATCTATGCTTGCATGATGTCATGTTTCCAAGGAGATGATTATATGTTGTAATAAACCGCGAATATAAGTGTGTTGCACATTATCTATTATTTCAGTCGTACCTACCTACTAGTCTAAAATCTAGAATCCGGCTTGGAAGCTAGGGGAAACCCTACTACAAGACAACTTCTAAGTAAATGCTTCATAGCAAGACGAATGGGAAACATCAACCCTACACACCCTAGGTCTCATTCAGGACCCAACTAGTCCTCCGATTGGATTTAACCTTCCTAGAAAAATTTGAGGAGCACTAAACCCAGTCCGCATTAACCATGGCAGATGCAAAAACTGATTACATAAATGGGAAACATCTGAAGAAGCTAGCTGTGCGTGTGAGTATCCTAGTTAGACGATCCACCACATCGTCTTAGATTATTCATTGAGAATATTCGATGCTCCAATTATAATTCTACACGAGGCCACCGATGACGGAGTGAATTGGCTAACAACCGCGAACATTCAATTTTAAATTTCTACTTATGTTACAATTTTATTTATACACAACATTTTATCAATACATAATATCTTGTTTATACACTGCTCCAAGAAATTACGAACCAATTATTAATGTTGCGATAAAAGAAAAGTAGCGCGCTATCTACTTCAACCAAATGCATGGAATGAATATCTGATACAAACCTGATAGACACGTGTTACTCTTGGTCCGTTTCTACATCATTAACTTTGTTAAAAAAAATTAATCAATTTTACATGCACATTTACAATTTACTTGCAGTGTCGTTTTACTTTAAAACGTATCAGATCCTGTAGCTGTCAGCAAACAATTGCTTGTAAGATCAGTCTTATTTAAAATGCAACGTACCTCAAGAAATTTAAGTCGTGATGAGTGTGTCACAGCCCTTACTTTGTCCGAAGATGGGTATTCTTTCCGCGCTGCCGCTGACAGACTTGGGGTGAACCACACAACCATTTCTCGGGTCATCCAGCGCTTCAGAGAAACTAACGAACATGACAGGAGACCAGGGCATGGGCGACTAAGTGCTACTGCCGCTGTAGAAGATCGTTTTCTTCGAATGCGTGCATTAAGAGAGCGCTTTACCACCACAAGAACCCTCCAAAAACAAATTTCAGCAGTACATAATGTGCAGGTTAGCATTGATACCGTTCGCCAATGTCTTCTGGAAGGAAATCTGAGAGCCAGATTACCAGCTACTGGTTCACAGTTGACTGCAGACCACAGCAGACACAGATTGGATTTTGCTAGAAACCACTTGAATAGGAAAAATGAAGATTGGAGACGCATTTTGTTCACAGATGAGTCCAGATTTTGTTTGGAGAGTTGTGATAGGCGCATTCGAGTTTTTAGACGTCCAAATGAACGACAATAATGGTATTGAGAGGCATATCTTTCACGGCCCGCACAGACCTACACATCTTCCCTAACGGCACTTTAATCAGTCAGGGGTACATTAAGGATATCTTAGAACAGTATGTTGTGCCATATGCCCCATACATCGAAGACAACTTCCAACTAATACACGACAACGCTCGACCCCACACAGCCAGAATTAGAAGAATACCTAGACGACGTTGGTATTCCTGTTATGCAATGGCCAGCCAGAAGTCCCGACTTGAATCCGATTGAGCACCTGTGAGACATTCTCGGAAGACAAGTGCGATCCTTTCAACCACCCCCTGCAACTCTTAACGACCTAGGGAATTCATTAGTGGAAATGTGGGATAACCTTGAAGAAGAGCAGTTAAATGTGTTAATTTCGAGAATCGACCGTCGTTGTCAAGCTGTCATAATAAGTGGAGGCGGAAACACAGCCTACTGAACCTGTAAACTTAGAATTTTTCAGTTTACGAATTTTGAATTTTTGAATTTTTACGTTGATTGTTGTTAAATTGCGTTGATCGTTGTTAATTTGGATAAAATATGGTTTACTTAATTTTTTATTTTATTTATTATCTTATTATCTATGTTTAAACGTACAGGGTGGGCAAATTTCGATGTTTGTATAGGGTAACTCGGTAATTATAGGAGATACAAAAAAATGGAAGGCACGTTCTCGATCTCTTTTTTTGAGACAAATTCACTGGCGTAAACAAAAATTTGCTACCGTCTTTTGTTTTCGAGTTACAAACAAATGTTCGATTTTTCGACTTTTAGACACATGTGAATATCGTGGTTGTTTGTAAAGTTAGGGCAAAATAACTTTTACATTCTCAAGGCACTTTTTTCTGTATAATCCAGTGGCGTCGAGAAAATTTGAAAAAAAAAGGTTTAATGTCGAGTTATGGCCTAAAGTTGTATTTTTTCAAATGGGAATCATAGTTGGCTATGGTTTAGTTAAAACGGATTATTTTTTCTCTTTCTAACTATGTATCATATGTCGGGTAACTTTTGATGTGTAAGTCTTTAATAGCGAATATAATATTTTACTAGATTACTTTCTGTATTTTTTTTTATATTTTACCAAGTAGGCGGGTGTCATCTATGATGGTAAACGGAAAAATTCAGGAAAAAAATCCATGAAAAAAAAATCCAAAGGAAAAAAATCCAAAGGAAAAAAAATCCACGGAAATAAAATCCAAACTATAATTATAGTAATTT